>CBMN010299864.1:0-10012 GCA_000582825.1 Hordeum pubiflorum | reverse complement strand
TGTTACCGTCGCTCCAAGACGCCTAGCTTTGGACCCCTACTACGAGATATGTCAGATTTGACACCGACACGCTCATTACATCGTCTTCATCGGGGAATCCATGCCAACTCCAGGCATGGCCATAGAATTTGACGGCTAAGAAGGAGTTACGTGTCTTCGATTCGCGGTACCGTGTGCTAGCGAAAGGGAGTATCGTTACTTTCTGAGCCTAACAGCACCCGGAGCAGAAGCAACGTTCCCCTGCGAATGAACAAAAGAAGATCTAGCTCTTGCCAACCTTGTTCAATATGTGTTGGCTCAAGAGCGTCTGACCCAGCAGCTAATGGATCATCTCCATTTTCTTACTGTCCTAAATCCTCATATCACCATTGGAGGACCACCCTTGCCAACATAGGAAGGAAGCGTTCTCCGTTTCCTTCCTCCACTTCCTCCGGAAGAAGAAGAATGTGCCCCAGCACAAGGGACATTTCCGCAAAACCCTGTAGATTTCACCTTTGTGTTGTAGACGGACATGAGCGTGTTTGTTGCGATGTCTAGCCCCTGTTTGCATGACGTGACCTTTAGGTTGTATTTTAGGCGTATGCCATGAATGAATTGCTATGATTGCAATGTGCATAGGAGTTAGTTGTTTGATGTGGTTTGCAATCACTTCTTCTGCCCTCAAAAAATCTCGAGGACGAGATTTTATTAAGGGGGGTAGAATTTGTAACACCCCAAAATTTTAACCAAGTTTTTACAAAATTTAATTTTGACTAAAATAAATTTTTGAATTATATTTGGTCCTTTATTAATTTCAGAACCTTTTATGTTTCCTGTGTTTCTAAAAATCCTTCCCTCCTTGTAGAAACTTTTAAAGAATATTGTGGGTTTTGAAAGTTCTCCCTAATCCTTTTATTTATCTTTTTAATATCAGTAGGAAATATTTTAATAATAAATTTACCCCAAAAATTATTTTAATAGCATTTTCAAACTTTGAAATATCTTTGTTGCACTAAAACTATTTCAAATAATTATTTTAAAATCTCACAAAAAAATCATGTGAGAACATGTGACTTCTATAGATCACCTTTACACAAAATCGATCATGGTCTTTTGAAAATTGTGAGCAGTTCTTCGCTTTTTCAATTATGTTCCATTCTTAACATATAACTACAACCCTATTTTTCCTTGCTCAAACAATTATGACTTTTTTACATCTTATAGTCCTCCCATTTAAACCTTTAAGTCCAGAATATCAACCCCAAATTGCATCTTGGAAGACCTCCAAATAATTCCCTCAAATTCTGGTCCAGAACTGAAATCCAACAAAACTTGCACTTGCAAGATTTTCATTTTGCCAAACCTACTCCACCATCACCTCTACCATATAATGAGTCACCATCCTGTCAAGTCTCACAGTTAAAAAAATCAATAGCTAGCTCTAGTATTCTGTCAAACATGTGATCTGCATGACAGAATTTGGCAAGCCTTGAACTTGCATTTGATTCTAGCCCGTCTCTCCAAACCATCTTGTCCAACATTCCTATCATGCTAAGGGTCAACACCCTACCAATTTTAGACTAAAAGAACTTCCACCCGGGCATTCTATCGAGCACCCTAGGTGTGTGCACTGGGTGTGGCCAGAGCGCCCGTACTGCAGCAGGTGGCACCCGAGCCGCTGCGACTCCTTTGTTGCTTCCCCATGCTCATTCCACATGTCCTGCTAGCCACCTGCACCAGTTGCACCTCACTGACACCTGCCCGCGTCTCCTAGCGATGGCCAAGCACTGTCCAACACGCCGCCGTCTCGGGCATGCCATCGTCCAAGATGCGTGGCTCAATTCCGAGCCAGCCAGCACGCACCCGCACTAATTGCCTGTTCGGCAGCCCTTCGCGGAGCGGAGCATGCGGAGCGGCGTTTTAGCAGCTCCTCGAATTATCACTGGATGCCACACCGCTCCGGCGTGGAGTCGCGGAGCAGAGGGAGACCGAACGCGCCATAAATTCCAACCATCGAAGCTCCATCGCCCTCACCAAACCCCGTCGTCCACCACCGGCCACGCCATCGACCGCAGAGAGCCATCAATAGCCGCCGCCGAATTGAGTGGAATAGCCCCCTCGCGAACCACCTATGCGGTGCCATATAAAGACCATCCCGATCTCGCTCTGCTCTTCACCATAGTCCCTCCTTCTTCCATAATCTTCCCATAGGAGCAAAACGACCGGAGAGGTCGTCTTCTTCATCTCCGCCCAAATACGTGTCGCTGCCTTCTAGTTTATTCAGACGCCTCCAGAGCTTGCCCCTCCACACTCTATGCCAGCAGCTCCCTCTTGACCTCACGACTCCATTCCCCTCTCAATTTTGCTCAGGAGCCACCGTAGGCGAAAGCCCTCTCAGGCTCATAGCCACCGTCCACCGAAGAATCGTGCCATCGGCGATGTAGAGCTCCCTGTCGATCATGTCGCACATCGAGACGATCATGCGGGTCTCCTGGACACATAGGTAGATTCAAATTCCCGAGAGCTACCGCCGTTTGTCGGCGGCGATCGCCAGAGCCCCGTCGTGTTCTTCCGGAGGGGAAGACGCGGGCGGCTAACCAGTCAAACCTGACTGGTGGGGCCGCGAGGCTTACCGTCAGTGTTGGAGGCCACGTTCGAGTTTGTTAAATGAAAGCGTATTTCCAAGATTATGTTTTCTTCTTTAGGTTGCACATTCTCTGTCGAACCGTTTTCTTTTTAGATTTAATATGAAATCAGAAATTTGACCAAACTTTAACCGCCTGTAATTTTTAAACCATAACTCCAAATGAATTGATTCTTTTCTTAAATTCTTCATTTTCATCTAGTTTATTTTAGTATTTATTCCAAAAATTTCAAAACAACGTTTTTTGCTATTTTTAAATTATGTTATATTTGCAATTTTATGAAAATATAAAAATGGAGGGAAGATGAATTTTCAAAGTTGTGCACTGAATCAAAATTTCTACACACCCAAGGCAGGCAATTTGAACACTCAATATGATGAATGCTTGGTGATTGTTTGCTTGAATATTTAAATCGTGCTTATGTTAATTCAAATGAAATTGAATGTTGATGATTATGCATATGTGGATCCTTGCCAACCCTTTGATTTCACTTAAAACATGGAACATATGTGGATGTGGCTATTGTCTCGTGCTACACCGGCCTATGCTTGTTCTGATAACCTGCATGAAAGAACTGTCACAAGAAGAAGTGACCGTGAAACAGAGATCTCATTGTGAAGAGAAAGATCGATGATGGTAAGTTGGGACATGCCACGTGGTGACCCTCTTGGGTATCACCAAGGAGATTTATCATGCTAACCACTACATGAAATTCAAACCTCCCAAGTCGACCGTAAATCGAGTCTTGTCACCGGTAACCCCCAAACTTGATCCGTGCTACCACATGTCCCAACCCCAGGTAGGGTATGGTTCAGTAAGTTGTTAACCCATTTCCCTGCACACACCGTACAGAGAGGCCATAGTGAAAGATACCATTGGTCACTGGTGGGCATGTCACTTGGTCCGGAGGCAAGGGTGTATTCGGTTGGGACCGAGGGTGTAGCACCCCTATTTGCGTGCGATATAAATATTACGATCCCATGCTATTCGAGGTTGCACCCTTCCCACTTAGAGTTTTACTTAACTGTTGGTTTGAGTGATTCCATGCATTAGGAAGGTCAAGTTGGTGTGTGCTGGTCAGGTGTGTTTTCAACCCAAAGACCGTAATTGGAATTAGTTAACGTCTCGGGGTTGACTAAAGAAATCCTTTACTNGTGGGTAAAGAGTACACCCTCTATGGAGTTTAAAAACCTATTCGAATAATCGTGTATGCGGTTAAGGGCTACAGGCTGGGAAGGGTCAAGTGTCGATCTTAGTGTAGGT
The DNA here is from genome assembly GCA_000582825.1 of Hordeum pubiflorum. Taxonomy (NCBI): domain Eukaryota; kingdom Viridiplantae; phylum Streptophyta; class Magnoliopsida; order Poales; family Poaceae; genus Hordeum; species Hordeum pubiflorum. Next base: position 6,125 of record CBMN010299864.1, on the reverse strand, counting down.
CTTCGGAGGAATTAACCAAACAAGGGACGATCATGATTCCCGATGAACGATTATTATCACTAATGTTGTTATGGGCTATCCTTTTCTCTTATATGAATTGTTGAGTATCTCCTAGGAAGGTTCTACCTCCAGGATACTCATGTTGTTACTTTCATTATAAGCCCTTTGTGAGGCATCGCTTCAGACGCCCAACTATGGCATTCTTCGAACATCTTCTATTGGGTTCTTTTCCGATGGTCCTACCTCCTGAAACCCGACTTTAAAATTTTGACATGACAATATGGTTACTTATACTTAGCCAACCTTTATTTTCAGTATGAATATAATGTATTGCATACTTGCATACTTTAATTAACCTCTTGTCATATCATCATATTGTAGAATATGCTTAAAGCTAAATGCATGCATTCTGCCTGCTTTTATTATATCTTTTGTTCGTGATGTTTGCGAGTACATTCAAATGTACCAGGTTATTGTCTTAACCAGATCCTGATCGGAGAAGAGCCTTATGAAGACACCTTCGCAGCATAGGATCGAAGATAGCAACCACGCGAAATAGGAGTTATCTAGGTCAGCTGTTCCTGTGGGAATGGAGCCCCATCATCGTTGGAGACCCACGAGTCAGTTCCATCATCCGCTATTAGAAATTATTGTTGTACCCATTAGACCTTTACGGTAATGTATCCAAATTGTTGTAATAGCTTGGTAATCTATATCAAGGATGTGTCCACCGATGAACAATGATCGTGGGGCTAGTGATGACATGAGGGTTGTTTTCTAGCATTTTGTGTCTTGGAAAACAGGCCCTGACACATCATTTGTAACACGGTGACAAGGGGCTACATAGCTCAAGAGAGGGATTTACTCCTTCGACGATGGAGAGATATTCCTAGGGACCTCTTGGTGTGATGGCATCCATCATCGTCTGGACAGACACATGTGATTAGGTCACATGCATGCTAGAATATGTCACTGAGAAAGAAGAACAAAACCGATAACAAGGAGACCGGTATAATGAGCATGAAAATGACTCAAGAGGATACAAATATATATCACCTCGGGTTTTGTAAAGTATCGTAAAGCGAAGGGAATAGTATATTATAATCAAAAGTTAACTCCAATATCAGTCGCGTATTCATAGGGATCAATATGACTGTCCACGGTTCCGCTATTGATCATTGAACGAAAGAAAGTTCCATTCATGTCTATGTTTTACCGAACCTACAGGGTCACATGCTTGAGGGAATCATGATCTGTTGAGTGTTCGTGGAGTGACATTTATTAGAAAATATTCTTGGAATAGTTTCGGGAACATAAGAAATAGTTTCGAGAGAAACCGGAAGCGTCTCGGGGTTACCGAAAGAGTTTCGGGGAATACCGGGGAATGATATACAGCCGGAAAACGCTTTCGGAGACGTTAAATAAATGATAAAAGGTTCTAATGCCTATTAGGAGGCTTTTGGTATTTCTTTAATATCAATAGGCTAAATAAAATACTAAAAGGCTTATTAGGGGAGAGTTATTCTACCCTAAGGCCCATTAGTGGAGGCGCCTCAAGGGGAGGCCGAATTGGTAGGTGGAGTTGGATTCCACCAGCCCCTAGGCCGGCGCAAGGGGGGGGGAACCCTTCCCCAACTCGGCCACCCCTCCTTCTCCCCTCAACCTATATATACGAGAGGATTTTTGGCCTTTGGGGATACAAATTTTTGGAGCCTCCTCTAGTTATCTAGTTCTATTTATAATTTAGAGTTAATCTAGATTAGAGTTACACCTAGTTCTCTCTAATCCTCATAATTGACAAGCCCCATGTGGTTCTCTTCTTCTCCCTCTAATTATCCGTCTACGATTAGCATTGGACGGCGAAGCGCTGCAGGATCGTGAAGCCTGTACGAGTGCAATCCGTAGAGAGGTCGTGCTTTCGATCTTCTGTTCGACGGATTTCATCGATGATCTACACCAGCTCTTTTTCTGCTTCAACTCGAAGTTGACAACAATCCGATCCAAACCTTTAATGCATCTTCATAGTGTTCCTGGGTTTGTGATCATGCGGCAATTTTTTTACTACGTTTCTCAATTGCTCTACACGACCTCAATGGTGCGGGATGGGTTGACGGTCGTCTGTAGCGAAGTCAGAGTTACTTGCTCAAGAAAAAAGGATGGTGATGATGCCTACTTGGAAAGAAGTGATGATTATGATGATGTGCTAACTTGACAAGTCTCTTTGTGTAGAGGTGTTTGTGGGATATTATGTGTGTGCAGCTCAACGGATTGTGACGTTTTTTTTAGTTTTTCCGTAATTAATTGGACAACTTTATTTTGCTTGTTAATGGATGAGCAAATCATTTGTCCCTTTTTCATAAAAAGAGCTCCAAAAGCTTATTTTTCTATAGCAAATGAAGTTCGATCAACGTTGTCATGGCACATACATATCTTGGAGTAACTATAACAAATTATATTGAAAATATGCTTTAAAGGAAATCATATGATGATTATATTTTCTATGTATTCATGAATCATTTATATAGTCCTTGAACATTATTATTGATGTGTATTAACAAGTACCTAATTTGTTTGGGAGACTATGTGTTGTATGATAATTATTCTAACTGTTCCTAGTCGACAAGGTTGTGTGAACTCGCATTCTTTTATTAGCAATTCAGAATGGCATATGTTCTGTCTCGCATGCCACATGGCATTAGGATGCTAGCGAAATAGCGCGAGCTCGGAAGGACCGAGGTTGATTGTGTTGAAGTCTGGATTCCTCAAATAGGTGTCCGAGTTAGGCAGACACACCTTAGAGATGCGGCGAAATTTATGGTCATGTGTTAGTCTCGATGCAATGTATATACTGAATGTAGATCTGAGGTTGCCGTCTTAGCTCGGGGTGGCGAACGACTTGCTTAGGGTCTATCAAGTGGTTTGGCTCATTCGTTGGGGGTAACTCAAAGAGAGAATAAGGTGAGCCACTAGGTGGCGCTCCAAGTTTTGGCTTCGGCACCTCTCCAATGAATATTAGCAATCCTCGAAGAGTGTGAACTTTGAGATAACTTTGATGCTTGTGGTCTCACCTGTGGTTAATTCGTCCCCGCTCGTTTACTTGATTTGTATGCTTGTGGGCTTTCTAAGTAGCTTGTTGCCTTGCTTAATTTGTTCTCGCTCTTTTACTTGCTTTGTATGCCAGTGGGCTTGCTAAATAGCTTGTTGCTTTGAGTATCTTGTTTGTTGCATGCTTGCCACATAAATTGTTCTCACCAAGTTGCATATCTAGATAATCTAGTTTATCCGCATTACCCTTAATTTGACAATTAAGTTAAAATTTGGAATCGCGCCTACACAACCCATCCTCCTGTAGTCGACTCATCTGATCCTTTCAACATTGCATTACGCTGGTTACATAGGGATAGGAAAATCGATTAGCGATATTTTTTTACTAAATTGATGACTTCTACGTCTTGGGAGAAGCACTAATTTATCCCCACCAAGAGGACGGTGAATGTTGTGCGTGGGGCACATACATATGTGATGAGCCCAATCCTCTAGGCACAACGATGTGATGGTTCTAAGGCCTCATCTTCCTTCCATTCCCGATCGTCGTTCTCGAGGTCAGTGGTGACTTTTTCGAGAGGGGCAAGGCTAATAGGGTGTGATTTTTTTCGGTGCATGTCACGTCGTTCATGTCAAACATGCGCCATCTGATGCGCTCCCTCTCCTCTGCCAAGTGCGCCTAGTTTTCCTTGTAGTGGGACAAATCGTGTGGCGCTCCAATCTACTTTTCTTCTTTGGCCAAGTTCGATTGATTTATGTTCGGAGGGAGAGGTTCTTTGTAGTAGTTCAATCTTGCAGTGTTCTAACCTACTGACAATAAGGGCCAAGACATGTATTGTATTATTGACACTAAGGATAAAATGATGCAGTTTAGTCATATTGATTGACTTCTTCATGTCTACATTATGTCATGTATTGTATTTTATTGTATTATTGACACTAAGGATAAAATGACGCGGTTTAGTCATATTGATTGACTTCTTCATGTCTACATTATGTCATGTTGCTTACTGCAACACTCCGTATCTTCTAAACTTAAGAACTTCACTGCATGTCTACATTATGTCATGTTGCTTATTGCAGCACTCTGTTTCTTCTAAACTTAATATCTTGAGATGCATACTGGATAGCGGTTTTCGGGTGGAGTATTAGTAGTACACGTCAGTAAGTTAACCTTGCAACTAGCAAGACAAGGGGCTTGACAACCCCCTTGCCATGTTGGGTGTAAGTATTTTTATTTGTATGCAGGTGATGCTTATCTTGTTAGCTTGATGCTTCTACTGGTTCGATAAACTTTGATTCTTCACTGATGGAAAGTTTTGTCGCTATCTACAAAGGCCTTCCTTTTTGGGTAAACCCGACTCTTGCGGGAGTAGCAACTTGGTATTCGCAAACGCTGCTCGTTAAGGATAGATACCATCGACAAGACAAGACAGCGCCCCATGTTGTAGTCGCGGCCATTGAGAGTGTTGCACGGCAATGATTCCCCATTGCAAAGTCTCCTAAACACAGGAGATCGTTGAAGCACATTGATGTCGTTGTGAGAATCGTACATTCCAAAGAAATCATCCCAAATCCATAAGTCATGTGATGCCACTGCTTCGAGTATGATGTCGGCCCATTTGGTGTGACCTTGGTACATTCCGCGCAAACGTTTGGAGTTGTTCTTCCATTGAGAATGCATGCAATCAATTGAACCGAGCATACGTGAAAAACCTCTTGCATCTCCAATAGTCAACAACTTTTATGTATCATGCACAGTTGGTTCTATCAGATATTCTGCTCCAATCACACGCACCACGGCGCGTGCAAACCTCTCGATCGTCTTGCGACATGTGCTCTCCCTCATCCGGACCATGTTACCAACGACACTGGCGGCAGTACCAAGTGCATGCATCCTCAGGGTTGTCGTGCATTTTCGCTTAGCAAAGAATGAAGTGTGTAACAATCTCTCGAGAGCTTGAAGTAGTCATCGTATACCTCCACCCTCCACAACGCGCAAAAATAATGGTTTGCTCATATGAAAACGGCGACGAAACCATGGATCATCCAGAAAAGTTGGGTTCGAAGCAAAGTAATCCTTGCACAACAACCGTGCTCCGCAGACCCTATCCCGATTAATAATTCTTTTCATTGTGATCGAGCCCTTGAAGTTGAGAATGTGCTCCACGTCCCTGTCGATTTCCTATTGGATGCTCATGAGCATGATCATTTCGACTTCTTCATTCATATCCGATGAATAGAATAACTCTTCTGAATCATTCCAGCAAGCTCCGTCGGTCCATACTAATCGTCCGACGAACCATCAGAATTCATTCTTTTGTCTATAAAAAACACCAAAAAACCTTGTGAGACAATGTGTTGAATACACAGAGGGCAAGCAAGAGTTGCCGACGTACCACTGTGGCGTCCGCACCGCCGACGATGTCTCCGTCGTCGAGAATGGACGGGAGGACTGTTGTGTCGGTGCTGGCAGCACAGAGGCTGAGAAAGGCGGTGGAGCAATGGTGACGGCGAAATTTGGAGACGGCAGGAGCAGAGGAGGGAGAAGAAGAAGATTTGGTGCAATTTTTATTGACGTCGGGCTGTGTGGTATAACGTGACGGAAGCGCCCGGTTGCACCCGGGCCGGTCCATATCAGCTCAGATTTAGGCTGGATATGAGACGCGTCGGTATGTCCGGACGCTTGAGGCTGGTTTAAGGCGTTCGTTTGGGTTGTTCTTTTACTGGTCACTCACCGGATCGTCCGGCCATTCTTTCGAAGGGGATCAAGGCGAACAGAGGCCCCGTTTGGATCCATAGGTTAGAGTTAGTTTGGGTTAGTTTGGACAGAACTAACCTCGAAACATCCAAACAGGAGGGTTAGATTTGGTTAGATGTATCTAACCCATCCAAAAAAACTAACCCACATAAGAGGTGCTTATTTGGGTTAGAGTTAGGTGGGGCCCAATAAAAAAATACTTTCCCATCCTGCTCCGGCAGCCCAACCGCACCAGATCCCGTCGCACTCCCCCATCCATCCCGCTCCCGTCGCCCCATCCACCCCGCTCCCGCAGCCGCCGCCCCAGCCGCCCCCATCC
>CBMN010299836.1:0-11523 GCA_000582825.1 Hordeum pubiflorum | reverse complement strand
GCACGACACCGAGATTTGTTAACGAGGTTCACCGATATGGCTACATCCCCGGGGCCTGACTACGGGCGCTCCTCCCCGTGACACCGTCAATAATACCGCACCCCGGCCGCCCGGGAGCCGGCACACGCCGCCGGCTCCCCCGCGTACCTATGCTATTATGTTGGCATAGGTTACATCGTGTGTCTACCCTCTCATTATATAAGAGGCCTAGGGGTACCAGGTATCCTAATAGGACACGACTCCTACCCTGTCTACACACAATCCAAATCCAAATCCAACTGTAACCTACCTTGTACAATATTCGACACAATTCTAACAATACAAACACATGTTGCAGGAAACTTGCAATCATATATGTCCAATGGAGAAAACAGTCAGAATACCTTTAACTGTTTTAAAGACTACTGTATCTTTTATGTCAACATCACAGCTATTGCATGGAATACAAAAATAATGACACCAGTAATAAGATGTGGAGATGATGTACTTACCCATAACCAGGAAGAACCCATATCGAATCGATCACAAAGAGACAAATCACTGTTGCTGCTATCGTCCCCCATACGAACGCGTGTATAATCCAATTCCACCGAATGATGTCCATGGCCAATTGCATATTTACAACGATGACAGATGCAAGTGCCCACAAATCTCCTAGACTATACATGCCTATTGTACTTTGTCTATATGCAAAATACGGTATGTAGAAAACAATCAAACTCTGCCAAAGTGCTTCAAGCATATTGAGGACAAACAAACTCAAATTATACTTCTCATTCCGTTGGCCACATCCATAAAGCTTTGGGTAAGCTAGCAGTGTTGACTTGCTAAGATCCTTGTCAAGAATACCAACAACAATTGTCGGAAGGGATGTATAAAGCACAGTATACAAGAGACTACTCCATTCGGTGATAGCAGTCGTCAAAGTGAATGATGTATAAAGCACATACCTAAGATCACATCATAAGCATTATTAGTTTTTGATAATTCAACCGACTATAACCAAAAATTATGGTCATAATTTCAGACTAAATTTATTGTCATATCACCGCAAAAAAATGGTCATAAATTTACAATGCCAAGGTACGCATCTTTTATGTAACACATGAACACTAGAAAATTTATAGGTCTCCACATTTTCCAGATTATATTAATGATATGGATGATTTAAATAGCCACCAAGTTGTTTTTCTGCCCAAACTAGTAGTAACATTTTCCCAAGTAATGAAGTATTTATCCCCTCCGGAAAAAATCTTACCAGAAAAGAACCAAGACAAATGTGGCATTCTTGTAGAAGTTGTAAAGGATCATGTAACCCATCCTTTGATAATTCCAGTGACCATGAACTAATAGAAGAGGAACCAAGAATCTGAATTGTCCCATAGAAAAATCTGATGCCATAACAGCTTGTCCTCCTTCTTGGCCACTGATGCCAACCCCAACATCAGCCATTTGAATCATTGAAACATCATTTGCTCCTGAATGTAACCGGTTAAGTACACGGTATTAATAGTGCACTAATTGTCTCCTAAATAAAAAAAATGTAACATAATAGAGGAAGCAGGAGGGTATACCATCACCAATTGCTAAGGTCATATCTTCTGTCCTGTTTTTGATAAGTGCGACTATCCCTGCCTTTTGTAAAGGAGCCACTCGACAACATAAGACAACACTACATTCTGTTGCTACTTTGAAAAGCTATCACAACAAAATAAGACAGACCACATGTCAGTTGTGACATTTTTATAAGATGATCTTATCACTGAGAAGGACAAAAGGAAATTAGTACAGCGTTGATAGAACTACATATGGACGAGTACCTCTTCTTGCAACTCTGTCTCAAGTATGTAAACAAGGCTGTTACCATCCACAATCAAAGCAAGAACTGTACCAGAAGATTCTGATGCCAACACTGGATTCGGTGAGCCAATTGACGAAGCGACTTTGTGCTCCTTAGTCCTTGCAAGTGCTTCCTCGAGACTTTTCTTGCAAGACTCCTTAGAATTGTTATTTATCACAATTTGTCTCATGTCATTCGTCAGCAGCTTACAAGAGTAGCCAATAGAAATTGCTGTCTCCTGCTTATCCCCTGTTAAAATCCAAACTTTCATGCCTGCTTGCCGAAGAGATTCTATTGCTTCTGGAACCCCATCTTGAAGCTTATCTTCAATCCCAGAGGCCCCCAATATGTGGATATTGCACTCTATATTGGCTGCAATTGAGCGGAGTAAATTTCCCCTGCCGAGTACTGCTGTGCTAGCCTTCTCATATGCCAACTGCCACTCCTCAAATTCAGGTTGACTCAATTCACGCATACCAACAACAAGAGTTCTTAGGCCAAGTGATGAATATTTGTGGAGATGTGCCTCTGTAGCACGAACATTGTCCAGCTCTAATGATTTGTTGGTAATTCCAAACATTGAACTGTCTGCACCTTTGACATATAATTTAACAGTCTTATCAGGGTAGCCAACAATGACAGACATCCTCTTACGATCACTATCAAACTCATGAAGTCCTAATATATCAAATCTGCACATTACATACCGGCAGGATACATCAGAAAGCATGCTAATGATCTATTGAATCTATGACACGAAAAGGATATGAGGTAGTAGATTAGTACTGTCAAACAAGAAATCAAATCACCATAAGTAACACATTAACTACATATGCTGGCCAGTAGATACCAAGACAGCACAGAAAATTCACATACCTTACATGTTAAGAATGTTTTGACCAGGTAGGGTACAGTTAGTAATTATTCAGAAATTTAGTTCATTTACCATGATTTAAACCTGTACTATTAAATTTGGGTCAAATGTGGAAGGAAATGTACCGCATGTTGCAAAATATATTACTCTCTCCATTCACAAATACATTTCATTTTGAATACTGAACTGGTCTTCGAGATTTACCTTTGACCACTAATTATAGAAAATCATTACATTATATGAATATACTTTTGAGAGTCGAGACAAATCATGATTTATAAGTTCCCAATCTAAATATTTGGAACAATATCTATAGTCCATGTTTTAAAAGTTTGACCAAGACATGTCCAAAATGACATGTATTTGTGATATGGAGGGATAACAATTTGGCACATTGAATTGGTAATGGAGATAACTCCTTAAATACATGTCAACTTGACGTGTACAGTTCCACTTGACAACTGACTCACACAGAAGAATGAAAAGGAGCAAAATTGAATGGACTGATAACTCACATATCTGGCAATTGGCCCTGTATAATTTAAATAGTTTCCTAAATTGACAAACAGGATTTCCTACCACCGATCAAATTTGCAAGTTCCTACCAGCCAAACAGTTGAAGGGCGGGCATGGCGCAGTGGTACTCTCTCCACTTGTGGCCTGGAGGTCCTAGGTTTGAACCAGCCTCCTTGCAGAATTATTATGCAAGGGTAAGGCTGTCTAGAAATTCCTTTCCCCAGAACCACCTTATGTGGGAGCTTTCAGCACTGGGTACGCCCTTCCAGCCAAACAGTTCAATTAAGTGTGGCACAGGCCCCAATGCCAAGTTAATAGCCTTCGGATTTACTCGAAAGTTCTTTTTGTGTCGGAAATGACATCAATAACATTAGAAAGCAAAATGCATGGAAACATTTGCGCTAGCCATAATCAGATGCTTGATGCTACCACTAGCAGCTGCAGGGGACTACACAGGAAGTATGTCTGCTTATAGTTTTCTAGAGATGAAAACATCACGGATCACAGTATACCTCCACTCCTAGTCACATAATAACCTTTGATATCACAAAATTTTGCATTTCAATTAGATAGCCCCTACTAAATTATAATGAAAACACACTCATGCCAAATACAATGGTCACAAAGCAAAAGTTGAGAGCTATCTTACCTCTGTCTGTCACCAAGGACATCGATCACTACGTGACCAGATGTTCGCTCAACAAGCACAATGCCATAAGATGCTGCAGCATAAGCTAGTGCCTGCTCATCAGGGGACTCACCCTGATAATCAATCAACTTTTGTCTAGGATCTCTAGTGTCCAGGACAAGTGGCACAATTGTATTGCAGGCAGCAAGAGCAAGGAAGAATTCAAGGACAAGCTTTGCTTCCTCATTTGAGCTGTCATTGCTCAATAACTTCAAAAGCTGAGGGTCAGTCCTAACTACCATTTTTGGTGTCCACAGAAGATCATCAACTGACCAAATCCAGCAAATAAGAGGTCTTATTAGGGAACAGCAACATCAAAGAAGTAATATAAATTAAAGTCATCGTACCTACAACTGAGTGCCCGCATGCATGTTTGCCAGAACTGTAATCAACTCCGTGAATTGATGCACACATGAACTCCATCTTGTTCTCTGTCAGCGTCCCTGTCTTATCAGAGAAGACAAACTTAATCTGCCCCAAATCCTCATTTATATTCAGAGCCCTGCAATGGAACCTGGACCTTGACGATTCGTCATACAAGTCATTGTCGCCCCCCATGAAATATGCTTGCCCAAGTCGTACCAACTCCATTGATATATACAACGAGATGGGAATGATGACCTGATAAACTATGACGGCCATGAGGAATGTAACGAATATCTGCATTCCGATTCCATAGTAGTTGTAGTTTTTCCCGGTTGTGTAATCCTTTTCTCTAAAGAATTGGGTGAACTCAAGCTCCTGCTGGTGATTCAGCAGCCAAATCCCTGCGAGCACAGATGCAGTTATGCACATCCCAATGAGCATAATGGACAATATAACTGTCTCCCGATTCAACTGCGTCTCCAAGCGGCTACGCTTGGATGGCGGCCCAGAGTTGTTGAGCATGACCTTAGTCTCCTTTCCAGCATAAACCACCACCCCTATTGCCCAGGTGGTATTCTTGAGCTCACAACCACGGAGCACAATGTTGGAGGGTCCGAGTGAGACACGCTTGCCGTCAATCTCCAAATTCGCCTGGAACCCATAAATGTTCCTGTTGGGCCGCTCGCAATGCAGGACACCAGCTACGTGGCCATCGTGAGAGAACCTCAGCTGCGTCTCCTGCTTGGCGTACCTCGTCTTGAGGTTGGTCTCCCCGTCAAGATTTACGGTCTGGACGTGCGCAAGGCCAGTGGGGTCACTAGTGGCGAGCAGCACCATGTCGGCCGGGAGCGTCTCGTTGGACGCGACGCGCACGACGTCCCCGACGCGTATGTGCTTCCATTTCTTGGGAAGGAACTCACCGGCGGTTTGTGGCGCGAGGACGGCGGCGAGGCGGTTGTTCTCCCTGCGGTCGGAGCGGTGACGGCGGATGTCCTCGTAGGCGTCCTTCACAGCGGTGACGAAGAGCACGAAGGCCAGCGGCAGCACAGACGCGCCACGGCCAAAGACGGCGACCTGGGGAAGCTGGTTGAGCACGGTGATGGCGAGGAAGTAGACGTACGACAGCCGTCGGAACTGCTCGAACAGGTTGCGCGGAAGGAAGGTGAGCGCGGAGTATTTGGCCGTCCGTACAGAGTTGCCGTCAAACTCTGGCGAGGGCTCCCCCACGGCGACGGCGCGGTACTCACCCCCCTCGTGGAGCTCCCACTCCGACGCGGACGGGTCGGGCTGGTCGCGGCGGGAGGAGCGGAAGGGGTCCGGGACCTCACCGGAGAAGCCCAGGTGGTCAGCGCGAACGGGAGGCTCCGGCTGTGACGGCGGGAGTTGCGACGCCGCCGGCGGCGGGTGCGGGGAGGCGGCGTCGATGAGCGGGCGCTCGGACGTCATGGGGGAGGTGGCGAGAACTAGTGGGTGGTCAGAGCCATGGGCGGGGCGCAGCGGATTTGGGTGGACGCCGGCGAGGTCAAAGCTGGCGGTGCGGTGAGGAGCTTGGAGAAGAAGCGGTGCCTTTACGGGTTCGAGAGTTTTCCGTTTGGGGGCTGGGGCGCGATTTGGAGAGAGACGAGCGGGTTGGTGGCAAATTTGGACGAAGGAATGGAGCTTCTCCTCTAATTGCCGGATTTCAAAATTCCAATCTCTCAAATTTCCGTCGTTGTCGCGTAAACATTTTCTTCTTAAACTTTCCATCTAATCATTACATCAATTGTCATCACAGTAAAAAGACACTAGAAGTAACAGAAATTACATCTAAATTCTTTACCTAGCAACGACTACAAATATACGATTCCTTACATAATTCTATCAAATTTTTTAGGATGTCATCAAGAATGGCCTATTAAAATTATCCAATTGTCTTCATGCCGGCCAACTCTACCTCTACCGGCTAAATTTTAGAGAAATCGTTTTGTTGCCGAAAATTAAGGAAGCTGAGCGGATCCAGCCATATTGACCCATATGTCTTTTTAATGTCAACTTCAAGTTTTTCACCAAAATAGCTACTAATAGGATCAACACGCTTGTTGACCATGTTGTCCGGTCATCTCAAACAACTTTCGTGCAAGGAGCTCGACGGAGTAGTAGTCCTACATGAGATTGTTCACGAGATGTGCCGAAAAAACATGAGTGAAGTAGTTTTCAAGATTTACTTTGAAAGGGCAAAAAGCCATTCCTTCAACAGAGCCCAAGAATGAAAGGATTCTCCGATAAATGACGTCAGTGAATCCATTAATTTGTTACTGGAGGTAGTGTGTCTATCAAAGTCAATGATGACATAGGCCATCCCTTTCAGACAAAAAAAGACTACGTGAGGGTGACCCCATGTCTCCAACGTTATTTAACACTATTGCTGACATGTTGGCTATTCTGATTAATCGTGCCAAGCAAGACGGTCAGATTACATGAGTAGTGACACACCTCGTGGATGGTGGCATTTCTATTTTGTAATATGCTGATGATACATTCTTTTTATGAAACATGACCTAGATAAGGCTCGAAACTTGAAAATCTTGCTTTTGGCGTTTGAACAAATGTCAGGCCTTAAAATTAACTTTCATAAAAGTGAATTATTCTGTTCTGGAGAGGCTAGTGAGCCGGAGGCATGTCGGTTTTTTATTTATCTTTGTCAGATCGTTCACGTTTGGGTGTGTGCATCTTGGTTATGAAGAGGTCGGATGTTACTCAACATGATTTGTATCCGTTTGATGCTACATTTTGAGTTAAACGCGTCCTTTATCAGAAAAAAAGCACTGGAGCAGGTTGAAAGTGTGTCGTTGTCATAGCCCCTTCCTCGAAATAGCACAAACCTTATTATAATAGACAGTCGGCAGGTCGTCGTGCTAAGAGCATCACCAACGGTTTTCCACTCTGTGAAATAACCACTGTTTAGAGGGCAGTTGGGCCAAAAAAAACTCTCCAACAATTTTTGCAAACGCGCAATCTTTTTACATGTTCCCGTAAATTTTCCCCAACTTCCTCTTTATCTTGAGGAAGACGAGTCTTCCCATAAACTTTGACAGGAAGCAATTGTTGAAGTTCCAGGGCAACTCCAAGCTAGTCTTCATGCCCGCCTCGTCTCGTCGCCCCGCGCCGCCCTCGTCGACCCGCCACCTTCTTGCATCGCCGCGGTGACCCGTCGTTGCCGGAGGAAATGGCCGTGTCGCCCCGCCCCGCCTCACCGCCGCTCGGACAAGCTAATCGTGGCCCCGACGAGTCGCACGTCGCCCGACCACTATGCATGTGTCATTTGTATGCTTGTTTATGGGAAATAGAAAAGGATGGATTTTAGGTTAAGATGTTTGGGAGGACTCGGAAAATACCTCAGAAGACAACTCCCCTAAATTATGTGGACACCCCATAAAATCAGTTTTACGGGGAGTGTTGGAGATGCTCTAAGGCCCCACAAGACCGGTGCGTCAGAATAGCGATTGTCGTCGATGAAGAGAAGCATAGATCAAAAGGATCCAACTTGTAGGCACACAAACATAGACGAACAAAGACCCAGATCCAAGTAAATCGTTCATTGATAGTCTCCAGCGTATCTCACGAGAACCATCGGTGTGCCGGAGACACACCCCGACACACCCTCTGACAACGCTAGTCACACCTCCAGGATGAGGCCAAGGCAGGAAGAACTTTATTACATCTTCAGAGAGACGCCGCTGCATCGTCTTCCTGAGCAGGACAAAAATCCTAACCAACCATAGAAGACGAAGCATACCGGCGGTGGTGCCGACAGGAGGTAGGGAAAACCCTAATCGTGTGTGTGCATGGAAGCCACAAGACGAAGGGGTACATCCTTGGTTTGAGTGGGTTTGTTGATAAGGACCGAACCTCGATGCATGATTCGATTTGTTGTTGTGGCCCGATCTTTCACTACATTTCACCTTCAGCAACAGTAACCTCTCGCCCGCGCACATAATGTACGCGAAATATAGTTATTGAACCTTATGATTCAACACAAGAAAATCAATCTCAACGACGGCACTCACGCGCAAAAACAATTTCAACAAAGAAATCGCAATAAAATGATTTTCTAAAGCTACCTCAAAAACTTGATACTGGTGTCTAGAAAACACATATGTCTATTTCATAAAAAGTAACCTCACATCTATATAATGCTCGGACTTAATTTTATATAGCAGCAACGGGTCCTCCTGATTTGACCCACAAGGTTATCTCGTGTCCCACACGGTTACATGCTTTAGTTTTAGCATGCAATCTTTTACAACGTGTAACTAATTCCAAGAAAAACTGGACCCTATTTTGGTGCGTCATTATTTCCTTGATTTGTTCTAGTGGACCCCATCCGACTTTCTTCAAACACCGAAGACTTCGCACGTTGCACGTCTTTGAAGTTGACCGATATTCCTTGCGTGGTAGGAATAGAAAATCCTTCCTTAATCCGTCATTTGACTCCTTCCATATCTCCAAATGACTAGTCATAACTTAAGGTTGCATGGACCAAATACTTACCTTCTAGAAAGAAAGCGGAATAGCATCCTAACCTGGTTTTCACGTCATGTTTTTACCTTTATTTCATGCATGGTTGGATGCACGTGAAGTCTTGAAATATCTCCCATCTGGCCATGAGCCCCTACATATATATTTTCTTGGCCTATGCCCATCGTGTGTAATGCATCAGCATGTGTGCATGTAACACTAGTTAGCTCCTCATCATCATTGTTTTTAAGCGTCATGTAATTTGACAGGTACGGATCTCTGGCCTCTAAATCATTGACTTGTGGCAACACTCCATGATCAGAGGAGGAGTATCGGACCGTTCCAACTAATCTTCACTTTCAGTGTAGCTGTCATAGCAATCAGATTGCAGGATGCACGACTTGCATTGCTCCTATCCTCCTAGCCTCCTAGGCTCCTAACCCACCGCCAGTGGCCAATCCGGCCCCGGCGTCCACACACTTTCACCTGTGGCCACTCTGGCCCCGGTGACCAACCACGTCGAGCTCACGAACTCCCTCCATCATGGCGCTTGCTGATCTCAACTTTGATCGAGGACAAGATTTTGCTAAGGAGGTCTGAAAAAAATGGGGGGTCCCAATCAACATTGAAGAAGACAAAGAGATGGAAGAATTCCTACCGGTTGCCAAATTTATGCGATCCCAAATTCGCCTTACTGAATCCTTGGAGTACCATTCTTCTGGCATGCTTTGGAGGCAGAGCATCGTTGTTCAAGGTTTCTCTTCTGCAAAACTGGTCCTTTCAGTTCTCATTTTCTTACAAGGAAGTGGGTTTTTCAATTATCAAGGCGGGTAATATATCTCTCCCATTGCTCAATGTTAACTTTCTCTTATGGGGTAATGGTGGCCCAAATTCGAGCTGGGAACTTGATCAATATCTTCAAGAAAAAGAAAATGAATGGACTCATGTTTTTTGTCGCCATCCGAGGAAATCTTACCTCCAAGCACTCAGATCACCAAGAATCTATCAGGAATCTGCTAACCAGATTGATCGAGCAAGAACTATTCATCAGCAACATTCAATGAGGCAGTCATCTGCGGGGAATTATGGTAATCAAGAAGGCCGGATTAATTCAGGGTCTCATTATGTGCCCAGGGCAGGATCTCTGCAAGTTCAAAATCGTCAAACGGATTTCTGTGTCCGGTGCCTCCTCTCGGGTCACTCCAGGCCCAACTGCACTAATCGGATTAAGTGTCGGGCTTGCAAAGGATGGGGCCACATCGCTAGGGGTTGTTATCCACAACCCAATACCCAGCCCAAGCCCACCAGGACGTTTGGCATTCCCAGAGTATATGCCACTGTTCCCGCGACTGAGACAGCAAGTGCTATCAATCCACGCGTCAATTCTGGTTATTGTGAGCTTTCCTCTTCGGGACCTTCCCGAGCTGGTGAACGCCATTACTCTGCAGCTCAGCCTCCCGTCTCGCAACGCCTGCTCACCTCCGCTATCCACCCGTCAAACACTGCTCCAACTCGACCAGTGCCTCTAGCCATGGCATCCTTCCCCTTTGACCCCACTCCTTTCCTCCCTCCAAATCACCATGCTGTTGCAATGGAAGGGAGGCCTGCTAGGGTTCGTGTTCTATCCGGGGGGCACCTCTAATGCATGAGGAATGGGAGATCGCCACGATCGTCCCGATGCCAAATCTCCAAGTGCATTTTAACATCATCCATGAGGTACTCTCTGATTTTCTAGCAGACAGAGAACTAGGGTTTTCAGAAATTTCTCCTTGCCCTTTCGGTCAGACCTATGTTAAACTGAATAGTGTGTTTGACCGAGATAATCTGGTCTCTGAAGGCCCTCATCTATTCACCGATGTGCACATTATCTTTGAGAGGCATAACAGGGGATTAAACTAGAGAAAACTAGATCTAAACAGAGAGGTATAGCTGTTATTATGTGGTTTCCCCTTTGATCGTCGTAACATTCAGGAAATCAATGATGCAGTCAGCAAGTTTGGCAAATTTGTAATGTGGGATAGAGTGAGGAGCACTAGAGCCAATATGACGATTAAGATAAAAGTTGAGGAACTGCGAGATATCCCCAGTAGCCTTGTCTTTGGAGAGGGGGACAACTTTGACTCACTTTCTGTTCTTGTGGTTATTCTGCAACAACATGTTCTTGGAGAAGAACCACATGATGAGGACCCAATCCATCCATTTGGCAATCCACATCCTATTCCACTCCAAGTCAACTACCACCCTAATCAACATAATCCCTTCATTGGCCCTTTGCAACATCATGAGCATGAAGGAGTTCATGCTGAGAATCAACATAATCAACAGCTACCAGATCTAAACCTTCAACTTGCACTGTTACACAATGTCGATGGAGCTGCAGAAGAAGATGATATGAATGAAGAAGAGGACATGGATATGCCTGGTTGGGGACACTGGGCCATGCCACAAGCCAACCCCAATATAGATATGGAACTAGAGCCACGAGAATTCTTAGAACTAAATGATCTGATGGCTCCCATGGAGGAAAATTTGCAGAACCCAGCCAATGACAATGGCAGTATTACTATTTCTATGGGGCCTTCTGCTAACACTGGTAACTCTGCTGCATATGCTAACGGGCCTTTGGCACCAAACATACCAGATTTGAATTTGGGAGATGGGCTGGATATTCAGGCCCAACAACCACCTCAGCCATTGACGTGGCTTGAGACTGCGTCGGTATTTCCCCAACAAGGAAGGGAT
>CBMN010299813.1:0-10380 GCA_000582825.1 Hordeum pubiflorum | reverse complement strand
GTGTGGGTTCGCGACCCTTGAGGCTTGACCGGGACAGCGGAGGCTCGACGCGGTAATAGCGGCGAGGCGTGCGGTGCGCACGGGACATGGAGACGGGCCAGGGCTCTGGTGGTCCTACATGTGGTGAGATAACTGCGAATTTGACTCGGGATGACTACAAGCAATGGTGAAATTCCTTCATGTTTCAGACAGACGGTCAAGGAAGAGCGGTGATGTTGAGTTCAGGTAACTCTTATGTGTGGCACCCAATATTTGAGTTGTTCACTTTCACGCAGGTCAGTGATCGGTGTGTGATGGTGTTGGATACTCTGGAAGTTGGAAGCGCAAACTAGAGTAATGTGAAACTTAATTTCGCTCGAGCATTGACGGTGGTCAAGAAAAGAAGGGACTACAAATTGCAGGTGGAGTCACATGGAGTCTTGGAGTAGCAGCGATGCTCATGGATAAGCTCAAGTCCAATGTACATGGAAGTTTGACACATGGACGAATTCAAGGTGGTGGAGAATATTCGCCAAGGTGGAGTTTGTTAGAGTTGTGTCGAATATAATGTACAAGATAGGTTACAGTTGGACTCTGAGTTGTATTGTGTTTAGACAGGATATGGAGTCATGTCCTAATAGGACACTTGTGTCCTTGACCTCTCATATATAGCGGGGCTAGACACACGATGTAACCTATGCCAACATAATAGCACAGGTACGCAGGGGGAGCCGGCGGCTTGTGCCGGTTACCAGGGCGGCGGGGGTGCGGTATTGTGACAGTGTCACGGGGAGAAGCGCCCGTAGTCAAGCCCCGGGGATGTAGCCATATGGGCGAACCTCGTTAACGAATCTCGGTGTCGTGCTCGTGTGATTGCTTGGTCCTCGTATGATCGACGGTATGCCTCGGATTTATTCTATCAGCCCGAGCATGACCGGACGCATCTTCCACGTCGGAATGACGGTCGGGTCCCACACGGTATTGCCCGGAAACCCAACAGTCCAGCGGACATCTCCTCCGTCGGATCGATGTCGCCGCGTGACGCTGCTCTGTTAGGCCGCGTAGTGCCCTAGACTGGCTATTTAAGCTGACCATCGGCACCGAAACCCTACCGTCTCAATTTCCCGCCTCCCATCCGCCGTCGTCGTCACTTTCCACTCGTCGTCCGCCACCACTAGTAGCCATGCCACAACGCGGTCGGATAACATATCTAACGCCGGAATGCTGGCTTCAACTCTTTGACTAGGTCCTAACAAGGCAGACCGGATCACCACGGGGATACCTTCGGACGCGGTGGATCCGGAGGAGGAGGCGGAGCAGGAGGAGGGGCTGAAGGAGGACAAGGAGGAGGAGCTGGAGGAGGACGAGGAGGACGTGGGGAAGGGGGCGCGGATCTGCAGGTGGAGCAACATTCAATCCTCGTTTCCCTCTGGTCGGAAGCGGATGCGAAGGCCAAGCACACTGGGGACATTGACAAGATGCTTGCGTATATGGACGAGGAGGAGGAGGAGCCCTCCAACGGGCCCATCTACCCGGCGCCCGGCAGACGTCGCGGATATTTCCGACGACAAAGCGTAGTTTAGACTAGCACTTGTTTGCGGTCGTTCGAGGGGCCGGATTTGGTGTCCGCCGATGTAAGTGCTCTTAATTAATTAGTTTTTTTTTCTTTGAGTCTTAATTAATTAGTGATCTCGGCATTCAATAGGGGAATTTCCTATTTGCCACATTTTGCGACAAGTAGTCGACCGATCGCATACCTGATCGATAGAATGGGCCGGTCCATCTGAGCATGCGAACCACAGGTTTTGATGAACTTCCTGGAAGCTTCCTGACAAATTTTGGGAATCTTCTAGAAGGTTGCTAAATCAGGTTTTTCTCTGTTTCTGTGGCTTTTTCGGTTTTCTTTTGATTGTTTGTTATTTTTCTAAAAAAAATCGTATTTCTGTTTATTATTGTCTTCTTTTTTTTCATTTGTCTGATTGCTTTTTTATTTTCATCAATTGAATTTGTTCAGTTCTAAAAATCCTGACATTTGAGGAACTTGAATTTGTGAACAACTTTTTTAATACCTGGGAAAATATTTAAAAAGAAGAACATTTTTTGCAAATTTTTGATCAATTTATTAAAACGGGAACATTTTTTGAATTTATGAACAACTTTTTCAAACACTTCCAGTTTCTGAGAAATTTAACATTTTCTAAAAGCATGAACATTTTTAAAAAAATCCGAACATTTTTGTGAATTTGTGAGCAAAATTTGAAAACGGAAACAATTTTTTAAATGACGAACATGTTTTCAATTTTGGGAACCAAATTTGGAAACATGAACAATTTTGTAATACCTAAACAAAAATTTGAAAATAGGAACATTTTTTGAAAATTTACGATCAATTTATTAAAATGGGAACATTTTTTGAATTTATGAACAACTTTTGTAAATTTTCGGAAAAACTGAATATTTTCTCAAAGCGCGAACATTTTCAAAAAATCCAAACAAATTTTGGAAACGGGAACAATTTTTTAAATGACAAACATATTTTTAATTTTGGGAACCAAATTTGGAAACGTGAACAATTTTTTAATAAATGGTTTTTTTTTAAATAAGAATATTTTTTGAAAATTTGTGATCAATGTATTAAAACGGATACATTTTTTGAATTTATGAACAACTTATTAAAACACTTCTATTTTCTGAGAAACTGAACATTTTCTCAAAGCATGGACATTTTTTAAAAAATCTGAACAATGTTGAAACATGAACTTTTTGAAAAAGTAAAAAAATAAAAATAAATAATAAATAAAAATGAATAAAAATGAAACATAAAAGGAAGAAGAAAATAAAAAAATAAGGAAGAAAATTTAACAGAAAAACGTTAATATTCGGTAACTTGGGCCGGCCCAGTAGTATGTCGCCTGTGCGTGCGGCCGGCATTTTGCCGCAAAGCGCGGCAGATAGGACATCCCTTCAATTGGAGCTCTCTCTCATGAGCATGATCGCCTTTTCAAGAGAAGGGCTTTGGGTAATGGGCTTAGGTGCAGGGAAAATGGGCCTCAGAACGTCATGGAAGGCGGTCACCGGAGGGAAGCTTGGGGGCTGGGCCCGTATTCTCAGGGGTCGACGACGGCCACCGCGTCGACCTCGCTCCCGGCGGCGGGATGCCGGCCGAAGCCTCCAACCTGCGGGGCCGACTTGGGATCGCACCTTCGCTGTGTGATCGCTCGCGGGTTCTCCTTGACCTGCGATCGCTTCTGCCGACAAGCGCAGCGGTAGTGGGTGACATGGTGAGGATTCTCTTGGCGCTCCCCTCTCATCAGATTCAAGTCGTAGGATTCTCCATTGCCGCACTTGTATCCTCTAGCTCCCCTTGCCATTGTGGTGGCTGCGCGCCACTTGTAGTGTGGATATCATCTTATTCCAGCAACAATAGCAAAATTTGTTCCGTAAAATGTTCTGTTCAATGTCGGCAGCAACTTGCCCGCCGCTGATTTGCTCAACAAAGTGCACGTGTGTGCTTTCAGGTGGCTGCTCTAGAGAAATTTGGAATATTACAAGTTTACGCTTTAGTAGATGTTTCTCAAGGAATTATGCAGAGTCTAGATAGATATAAAAGTGTAATCGTGAAGAATGTTGGCTGAACTGCGGATCTGGCATACGAAAGGAATGTATACCTGTAGGTGTCGTGTGGACTGTATGTTAGGGGAGGTGGGGAAATGATTAGTGGGTTTAGTCTAATCCATTTTTTGGATTGGTGGATTGAGATAAAAAAGTGCGATAGGGGTAGGGATATATAGTGACAGGGATCAGAAAGGGAAAAAACGCCACTATTATTACATGTATGTAGCTGCTTGTTATCTTGCACTAACACTGAAAAGAAAGAATCATAGGACAAAAGACAAAACAGCTAGGATATGGCCTGTGAGATCCAAATCATTATGTTTCCACGCAACCTATTTGTGTAAATCTCCTTGTAGCCTTTCCACATCATGATAGTTCGCAGGCATCGAACAAAACAAACAATCATTGGAAAGTGCAGACTCTGATTGTTCGTACCTAAAACATTTGGATATCTAAAAATACCAGTATGTGATATTGTCAAATGCAACATTGTTTGTACCTGCAAATCTTGCTGCCATGGATACAGTGGATGAAACCTTGACGATCTTGCAGGTTAAATCAGAAAACATAGTTCGCTTTGTTTGATTTTTAGTTAAAAATAATAATATCTCGGTCTCGTGCAGAGAATTGCGTGTCCTCTTAACCTTGTAGACGCCTCATTTTGAACCAAAATTTGAGCTTATCCCTTTCCTTTTTATGCAGAAAGCATGTAAATGTTTCTTTTTACCTGTAGTCTTTTGTGGTGATCAATGAAACAAGTCCTCTCAAATCATGTTCTGTTTTGATTTGCGATGAAACACTGCACTTGCTAAACTTGTTTTATAAACTGGAGAAAATCTTGTGAGATTGGTATGTGCTGGTATGCTTTGATTCTTGTTCTGAATGTCATGGTCTAAGCTTGATGCTATCACAAATGGACAACTTAAAACCAATAGTGTCAAAATGTTTTGCACGATTTGTCGCCGCTTTTAGATACTAACTACAAATGTCATGTGACTGCCAACTACCATTGCTGGTAGGGTGAAACTTGTCATAATAACAAATTGTTTTAACTCAAACCTTTTGTAGATATTACTGTGATTCCATTTGACACTCGGGAGGATTATCTTCTTGAAAGTAAAGAATAACTAGGATTAACCATGAATATTTTCAAATGAGAATTGAGCACCCAAATCCAAGTTGAAGAGGAACCTAATACATCCGATGGAATTTACAGCCACGGCTCCCACCAACTGAGCTAGGACTACCTGCAAAGATCATCTTATTGACACACATGATTCCTATTGATGTGATCCTAGGGTAAGACTTTCTATTTTTTTTTAGGTAAGATAGCTGGGATTGGAAGAGCCTTGTTCACCATTAAACTTCGAACTTCTTACATGGGCAAATGGAGAAAATGCATACTGCTTGTTTGATAGTCCCAAATTATTAGAAGATAAATTCAGAATTGGTTGTGGATCATACTCTATTTTGGTTGATGTGAAGATATTTGGGCCACATACTAGTCACTAGCAGTTCTATTGATTTTCATTTTGTTCCCGAAACTCCAAAACTGTTCATTTCTATGTTATTTCCCCCTTTTTTTATTTGACTGCATGTCTTTCTACATTGGTTGTCCAAAATAGGCTGAGTTTACCATCGTGAGCAAATGTTACATCCTGATATACCTTCCCCGCTTGAAAGTTGCAAACCATGTCCCATTCATGTGCCAAGGTCTACCTGCCTATTTTTATCAATTGGGTTAAGGATGAATTGGCCCAAATAAAAATAATGAACTGGTTAGCTGGTTGCTCTGATGGATCCTTCGACATGTGCCAGGTCATGCTTGATCTAAACTGCCAGACCGTTAAAATGCCTCCTACCTTGTATGGCTTGGACCAGCAAAAATGTCAAATAGATTAAAGACTAGCCTGTTATATGATTAGGTGCTGAATTGCGAGCTGAGCCATTATGTTCTAAGGGCACACAATTGGTTAATGTGGTACAAATAATGAACGTGTACAAGGTGCTACCATATTTCTAGAGGATGGGGAAAAGAGGGTCAGTTTGCAGCTAAATTTGAATAGATTATTAATCTGCAATGTGCATGAAAGCTTATCAAATGGATGTAGTTTTGTCGCTGGGTGTAAGGACACCATGAAGGCAAAGTAGGGTGGGGGGTGGGGTTGGGTTCCCACTGTATACTTTTAGCATTTCTAGTGGGTAATCCTCTAGATCGTTGAATATCTCCATTTTATTTCCATGCCTCTTAGAATATAGTGGCAGTGCAATACAGTTAGGAGGGGTTTCATTGTTCTGTGAGGTGTCACAACAATATCTAACAAAGTTCTGTTACAGGAGATTGCATGTCAGGAAAGCCAAAAAGGTGCACATAACATGGAACCAGCATGCGACATACAGTAGATAAAAGCCTTTTTGCCAGTTAGGATTGTCTACTTGACCCTGGATTTCGTGATAACTAGCTAATACACGACTTGGAACCATAAACATGAACCACTTGGTGCACTGGCATTTGTCAACATGATTATCAATCTCACTGCTTACAAAACATCTAATTCTAATACAATCTGCAAAATGCATTTGATTTATTTGTAGATCCATGAGCAAGTAATGTGGCAAGGGAGCATTGGTTCACGAGCAAGAAATGTAGCAAACGAGGATCCACTTCGAAAAGAAGATTGGAACTCCATAGGCCTTTATTTGTCATAACTGGGACAACGAGAGTTGGATTTTCAGCGCCTCCTGGCAGCAGTCTCTCTCTGACAGTTGAAGTAGACAGCTGCCACAGGGAGGCCGAGGTCATTCTCCTCCGCAAACTGACGGGTGTTGAAATGATCTCTGAAGGAAGGCACAGTTACAGTCTGCCTTCGCTTCTGCTTGAAGAGCACAAAAATGAACCTGTGGATGCCTATGTTAGGCTTTGGGCTCTCATAGCTTATGACTTCCCTTCCTGCAGTTGGAAAGTTGGATGGTTATATCAAAATGCAGAACATGGAATAGACCAATTCAAATCTGTTTGGAAGGACTTACCAAAAGAAGCATCTGTTGTCCCAGGTATATCAGTAACAATCCTATGTAAGCGTAACATACAAAATGGCTCCCATTAGAAGTCTTCACAAAACAGTCTTCTTCATATAAAGGCAATACAAAGAGGTGCTTCTATCTAGCAACATATACTAATTTCTAGTTGATCAGTAACCACCCAGAAGAAAGAATTGTGCAGAAGAAAGATTACCAGTGAAGGTGCTCCCTTAGATATGGATCACTTGGTCCTGGCACATCAGGGTCTGTCATAACCTGAAATGTGAATAATTGTGGCCATTAGGAAGAAAAAGTAAGTATATAATACTCAGAGTTGAATATGGAGTTCCCGGATTTAATTAAATGCACTTACCAGTGTGAACAAGGATCGCAGGTCACCCCCTTGGACCTCTACTCGTGGTTTAGATACAACCGCTGATGGGTAGAGCTCATGGCCATTGAAGACAAGCTTGTTGGAGTTATAGGTCGTTACCATCTTCACACATGGGTTAAATGTATCAAGAACTTCTCCAATCACCCGCCCCACAATAAGAGGTTCCACAGACCTAGACATGGTTGGGGGGGGGGGGATTTTGATCTTGCACGGTAAATGCTCTGTCTGGTTGTTGCGAAGCTAATACACTTCGATGTGCCTTGAGCTGCTTATTGGGCATTGCTAGAGCATGAGCGTCTATTTATAGTGGCAAGAACGCTGCTTCTTCAAGTGTGAGACATGAGTAGTATGTGCGTTCTTTTTTAGTTGGGTATGCGTGGAAAGAACTGAAAAGGCCACACAGAGGATCTAACTACTTTTTCCAAGACAGCCAACCAAAGGCCTTATTTCTTCTCGAACAGTTGCACACAGAATCTGTACAAGTAATACTTCATGTGTCTTCTTTCAAGTTCTAGGGACAATAACTTTTTCTACTAGAATCATGAGGTATCAGTTACGATAAGTACAAATATGCACACTTGTTTTACCTTCGTTTGTTGGTATATCTCTTCAGTTCTTCTGTTTGATATTGGTATTTAATATACTAGATAGAAATAACAATATTTTTGTCTTGATTGAAATGAAAATAATAATTAAAGTTGATCGTTTACCACTGTTGAGTCCTCTGAAAAGGTATTAAATCACTACCTCCATGTTATTTCTTTTGGAAACATTAGACACCTTCATGCAAGTGGGTTTATGTCGCTGACTATCTTATATTGTACTCAACAGTTTTTTCTGTGGCGAGAGTATCAGCAGATTTTGCTGCTTAGTTTTGCACATTGTCATTTTGTCATCTATTCATTAGTATTTCCCAAAATGTTATCAAAGGAGCATTTCGCAATTTTTCAGTCACATTGCACTAAATCTGTTTTTTGGAGGCACACCAAAAATACCTTAGTCACAAAAATGCATCTAGATGCAATTGTCTGCAGCAAGGCAAAGAAGTAGGCCCTTGTGGAGAAAATGGAAAAGGAAGGGAATAAAACACTTTGGAGTGATGCGTTTCTAAACTATCAATTCATTTTGGCATACTTGATTTGATGTTTACTTGCAGAAATTTATGGTCTGGCTTTCTGATATTCTTATCCTGCTGTTCTCTAACTATTATTTTTGAGTTATCTAGTGGAGACAAACATGCGGCACTGTCCACGTGGAAGCCTCTTCACCCTCAAATGCTCGTCTTTGCAGCGTTGGTTGTTTAGGTAAGCCTCATTTAACTGTTTCTTTTTCTGTTAAGGAAAAGAAAAGTTGTTGTTGAGTTTAATTGCTGCTAGAATTAGAATCTTTCCTAAAACTGGCGATACCAACTATATTACCATTATTAGCTGTTTATTCTCTTCTTTGGAGTACTAAGGGAACACACCATGGAAGAGAATAAAGCAATGGAATGCTGTGCAGCCACCACTTCATTGTGTAGGGTGCTCTCTAGTGCCGAGATGTCATCTCAATGATAAAATTGCCAGTCGTCTTGATTGAGGCATTAAAATTGTATTTTTCTATATTTCCATAAGTAGTGGAGCCAAGTACAGCTTTTTGCATTACTATGTTCTGGTCTAGTGCCATCATGCCTGCTTGACATTTGTGCAGGGAGTAGTGGAGTCAAGTACAGCGTGTGAAATTTTTCTGCTCCTCTCTGATTCCATGTTAGTTTCTCGACACCTAGGCCTAGTTCAAGCAGTGGAATCTAATAGCTATTCCAACCATTGGTGATGGTTTTCTCTCCATAAAATCCCAACATCATTTTTTTGGCTGGATTTATCATGGTTACCGGTTCTGATTAGATGTTTTCCCACTTGTAATTATTTTCACTGAATTTCACGTTGTTCTTCATTGAAAAAGGATTACTTGAAAATGGATCAAATCTGCATATGGCTAGCATACCCATTTGCATGGAAGGAAAAGCAATACTGGGCGCCTGCCAAAAGATGTTCACAGACCTACGACGTACAAGTTTTGTTTGGTATGCTGACAGGACAGCAAGCAGAAGCACTTGGAGATTGTGGAGTCCAAGTCCATGAAGAGAAGATGGCGCACACAGAGTCCAAGAGTCTAGGGAAAAGGGAGGATAATATTAGGGAAAATAAATTTGGAAATCCCATTGTTTATTATTCTTGCAGGGAACCCGGTGTATTAGGGAAGGTCTAGCTAAGGAGCCTAATTGTGTTGGGAAAGGTCAAGGGCTTAAGCATCCACTCTAATGATGGTAAAAAGTTAAATATCCCCTCTATAAGGAATAAGGATGCGATGCATGTATCTTCTATTAAATCAGTGAAGAAGAAAGGTCTCCTCCATTTGCTATATCTCATTTCCTCTATTTCTTTGAAATGGCTAGTTAAGAGCATCTACAACTGGATCCCTCATATCCGCCGCAAATGTCTGGGCGGCTTGCCAAAAACTATCATCCAACCGGACCTGACAAACCCTGCCCAAACGCCATCGGCACTCTTCATACCCTGACCATATTTGGGATGGATATGGGGACGCTTCCGTCATGTTGGTCCCGACAAGCCGTACCCATCCCAAATCCTTTCGAAATTGACTAGTCCACCACTTTTATTGCACTCCTCCCTCGTCCGCGCTCCATTTTCCGCATCCGCCCACCTCGTCCCTTGCCCGTTGTTTGCGCCTTGTCCGCCGTTGCTAATGCCATCGCTGACTACCCTGCCCGCCACCATCGACATGGATGATCCTTCGGTGGAATCAGTGGGGATCCCGACCGTGGCGGTCAGTTACAAGGCGGAGAACGTTGCCCGGAGGGAGCGTCGCCAGAGGCAGCGGGAGCGTGAAGCGATGGGGAAGGTAGTTGCGGAGATGGTTAGTGATGGCAACATGGACTTTGGCGCGAGCAGTCCGGTGACGCCGACCATTCTGTCCATCCTGCTCGCGGAAAAAAAAACAAGGCGTCGGCAAAGCCCGACTCCATTTCGGCCTCGTGGCCAGGCACCCCGGATAGCTTTCTGGAAGACTGCATCACCATAGACACGATGGACGACCGCCGCAACTCCAAAGGCATCGGGCAATGTCGGCTATGGACATGCCCACATGTTGTTTGATAGAATGACCCAACAAGATTCGGTACAATCTTTGCCCCTGTGCCATTTGCAGTTGATTCATTTGTTGCGCATAACATTCAATTTGTAGGACGATAGTGAATTGCGATGCATATTGTAGGACCAAATAAACATGATTAATGATGGTCAATAGCCTTCTTAATTTGATAAAGGGGACACACACACACCGTTGGAGATATGCCCTAGAGGCAATCATGT
>CBMN010299806.1:0-10960 GCA_000582825.1 Hordeum pubiflorum | reverse complement strand
GAGCAAATGTGCTTTCAGTTTGCCTCTATCCACAAGCTTAAATATATTCCCTTATTTATAGTACGACTTGCCTATACTCATGTTTTTATGACAGCCACCAGTTAAAACATCACTTTTGAGCCTATACGCCTATATACACTTAGTAATATAGTTTTCCCTAAGTTATTTGTCATTTATCATCAAAACCCACTAGGGGACATTAGTTTTTCTTTTGGGAACATAAGAATTGTGAGCCAAATAGCAAATCGATACATGTAGAACACCAAGACAAAAAGGTTTACTATAGGCACCAACATCAAATCTTAGGCACTTCTCAAAACAATCCAAAAGACATGGCATCAAATCCTGACAAAATAGATTAATAATGTTATATCCGAACGAAATACAACATATTTTTAGGGGCATGAGCGTTAGCAGTGCATAGCAAAATAAGCACGTGTTGAAATTAAGCATATGTACAAGGAGGGTGATTTATGTCGCCAAAAGGTTCCATCGGCAAGGTCGATCGACATGTCTCATTGATGTGCTTGCCCCACAAGCCCTCGACTGGCCTCTACGAGTCACGTGTTCCATCTTACTTCTCTTCTGTCCTCTATGGCTCCATATCTCCTTTCTACCCAAAGTCTCCCCCCTTTTCATAACATGGATCTCTTGTTCTCATCTTCTTCCTCACAAATTTTCACCTCCAACATATCGATTTTCTTCTCCTCTCCACCAATTTCATCCCCCCATCCTTCCAGATCATGTGACATCTTCTCTCTTGCTCATGGCGGATCATGTGATAAACTTTTGAACTATTGATTGATGTGCCATCAGGATCGAGAAGACACCGAGGCTATGGAAATATGTTCGGGCTTGCCAGATCTGTTATCGATGGGGCTCTGGTGAGCATAGAGTGGTGAGATCTATGGGTTCGAGTTTGCTAGATCTGGTGCCAGTGGAGCTCTGGCGAGTAAAAGGTTAGCATATTTTGAGCTTTGAATTTTGTAGAGGTTTTATTTGAATGAACGGGGTTTCATTACATATGTAGAGTTTATTTTTTTGCATGGAAAAACTTGAGATTTTACATCCTTTTTGAGTGTTTTTGTTGGGCTACATAGAAATTCTGCGGCACACACATGGATTTTGTTCGACCCCCTTACACTTACTTTTTTACATTTTTTTCTTCTGTTGTAGAGATTCTTGACTAGGTAGAATGTACAAAGAATGATTATTCACTATAAGGTTGTGACAATATAGTAAAATTGTAAGGGTTTCCTTGTAAAAGAAATGTGATGGTTGCACTCCAAATATGCATGCGTTGAATTATTCTAATTTTTTACTCAAAAGTGGGACTTTTCTTTTCATAGTATCCTAAGGTATTATAGGAAAGTTGAATAGTGGGCATTGAAAAGAAATGAATTTGATGTTAACCATTTATTGGACCACGTAATGGAAAATATGATTGATTTCATAATCTGCTACTTTTTTTATAAGTAAATGGGATCCAAAGATATTATTTCTTTGGAATTTTTAATGGTTATTTAAATCAAATTTTAAAATCATAGTATAAGTTAGCATGACTTCCTTAGTGTTCATATATATGGAAAATCTTAAAGGTGTAATGCATATATGGCATAGCATGAATATCATACAATATGTGCATTTTGCATTTTCGATTTTCCATATATATGAATATTAATTAAGCCATGTTAATTTATACCACTCCCTTTAATATTCTCCATTTTAAGGCAAGATTTAAATAACCATTACAATAGTCCAAAGCAATCATATCTTTACATATCACTTAATTCTGAATAAATGTTGCACATTAATTAAAATCAATCATGTTTTTAATTCCATTGTCCAATAATGGTATAGATTAAATTCAATTCTCCTTTTTTGCAACGTCCACTATTATTTTTTACCTATAATACTTTAGAATTTTATCAAAAATAGAAAAACTTAGGCCTAAATTTATTTTTAAAATAAATAATTCAACATATATTTTAATGCAACCCTTACATTTTTCGAGTGAAAACCCTTATGTTTAACTTATACTACTTGTTCCAACCGTACAATGAATAAATATTGTACATTGATGTTATGATGTAAATATTGTATATTCGGCAATACCCTCTTTAATAGGAGTAAGATTTTTCATATATTTGCTGTACCCTCTTTACTAGGAGTAAGATTATCCATATATACTACAAGAACACACAATTAAGTGATGATCGTTTATATTCCCATTCCAAAATGTGATTGAGATACTAGTACTATCATTGAAGAAACCCAAGGGAATCCTATGTTCAGAAAGCATTTCCTTGGGAATAAATGGTATGTACTGAAAATATTTCGCCATACCCTCCTTAATAGGAGTGAGATTTTCCATACATACTAACACGGATACAAAATTAAGTGATGATCATTTACATTCCCATTATGAAACGTGATTTAGATATCACCGAATAAATCCAAGGGGATCCTATTTTCAGAAAGAAATTTCCTTCGGAGTAAATGGCATGTAGTGACTCCTATTTTTCCCCCCCTCCATCTCCACCATCAAAACTTCCTAGTATAATATATCGGGATACCAAAAAATAGAATAACTTAGAGCCTTTTTCGAACAAATAAAATTAGCAACAGCATTCATTGCCCCGAAAATTTCAGATGCAACCCTTACACTTTGAACCATTTTTGTAATCAGGGGCGTAGCCAGGCCCCAAGGCAACTAGAGCCATGGCTGCGCACCCATTCGTTGACTGTAGCAATTTCTAGTGCTACGGGAACTGTAGCTAGTGTAGCTTAGGCTGTTGGCCCGGGGCGTCGGCCGGCGCTGGCTACGCCACTGCTTGTAATGTATACAAAGCAAAATAGATTTGAAATGGAAAATGAAACGAGAAACGGTGAAGCAAAGGAAAAGAATATGGAGAAGTCGGTGGGCTAAACAACGAACGGCACGTTAAAATAAAATAAATAAAAGAAAAATGCGCATGGCCTTGTTCTGGAAGCGATCCTCGGTTCCGGAGCCAGGGACGGCCGCGTAAATACACGACGACACCACCTAATCGAAATTTATTGCACTGCTCTCGTCTCCTCTCCGCTCACGCACCGCGTATTTAAGTCTCCTCCACCCGCTCCGCCCTCTCTTTTTTATATTGCATCTCGGAATTCTTCGGGTCCTCGGGCTCGCCGCGATCCCGTTCTCGCCGGCCCCCGCTGCCCCCGCCGATTCTCCCGGGTTTTCTGGTCCAGCCGGGCACGCAGGCAGGCAGGCAGCCAAGACTCGCCAAGAGAATTGCGGTGCTTCGGCCAGGAAAAGGTCAGTCCTTCGATCCTTCTCCACTCCCTCACTCGGCTTGGCTGTGTCTTGTCTTCTCCCCCACCTCGTCCCTCTCTTGTTCTTTTCTTCATCAAACCCCATGGCATGGTAGTGCTCTCTGCTCTGCTCCGTCGTCCATGGCTGGTCCTGCATGTGAGCGCCTCGTCCGTGGCCGGCGGCTCTGCTCCCATCTTCTTCCCCTGTTTCTTTCCGCCCGTCTTTTCTCCTGACGAATTTTGATCTGGATTGGTGCTAGGAGTAGGAGGGACACGACGTAGTGCCGCCATCGGGAGTAAGCCGCCGATAGAACCAACCGCCGGCCGGCGCATCGTCCGGAAGAAAGGGGGCCAAGGTACCGATCTTCCCCGACTCCCCTTCCTCTCCTCTGCTACTGTTCATCGCCCTGCAATACACACATGCGGTTCCGTTCTCGCCCGCTGCATGGAGTCACTGCGGTGGGGGCCGGCGGCACGGCCACCGCCGTCCCGCGTATTTACTACTCCTACTCCACTCCCCTTCGCCACCGCCGGACGACGCATCGGAGTTTCCACGCCGTCGCTCTCGTCTCGGTTCCGCCGCCGTCTCCGTTTCGTTTCGTGAGAGGGAGGGAAACGTCCGGGGATTGTTCCAGACTTGCGATCCAGGTTTCCGGCCTCCCTCCCGTTGCTTCCTCTGCTTCCAATGCCACTTTCTTCTTTTCTCTTTCCCGTCTGTCCGTCTCCGCCCCACCGTGCCAAGAAAATCTCCAGATCCTTTTGAAGCATGGTGTTTCCAGAGGTTCAACTGAAGCAATCTTCTTTTTTCCGTCCCTTCTCTTTTGTCCGTAGTACAGTAGTAGTACTAGCCTGTGCGGAGGGCGCAAAGTAAAGTGCCTGGTTTTCATCAGGACGACTCCTCCACACCAAACGAAATCCACAAAGCACGGCGTCTGTCTGCGGATAAATGGACATTGCCATTAGCATCAGCGTCGCGTCGGTAGCCATGGCGTTTTTGTAGTTTTCTCCGATCTGCTCTGCTCTGCTCCACAGGAAGCAGGCATGGGTTCTTCTTTTCCTGGATGGATGGAGCATTGACTTGTGGATCTTACTTTTGTTTGTTTAATAATGGCAGGAAGTAATCAGCGGTGTTCCCAAAGGCATCTTCTCACGCATGGCTAGGCCTTGACAACATACGCCGTGCAGATCATGAAGATAGGTAATAAGCGAGGGAGGCTCCCTCTTCCACCAATCTTTTTCTACCGTAAATTCCGTTATCCGCGACGCCGTACTTACGGCATTCATTCGCTTATCTGAGAAATAAGCTGTGCATTGTACTAGTATATGTTTGTTTTTGTCACTACATTGTAGTAGTAGTATGGTTTGAACGGTACATGGTAGGTGAACTGCAGTCTTGTGTGTTCAGACTTCAGCGGTTCTCGTTGAACACTGCATATGTTGGCAGGGAAGTGAAGATCACGCCTATTTTTACCAGGCTTTTTTGAGCTGGAAATCAATTTGTTGTTTCCTTAACTGGGTAGAGCTGAGATTAATTGGTTTCAAAAAAGAGCTGAGGTTAATTGGTTTAGCTATAGATTGATATCATATAGTACTGATTATTATGTTACATTTTTTATACACCGATTGATTTTTGAAAATTCCATATACTGATTGATAGCTTGTGTACATCATTACCATAGATCTCACTTGGTTACTCCATGAACGCAAATAAATGAGACATCTAGCCACTCGATGACTTACGATGTAATATGTCTCTTATCATTTGCCATACTGTAATCCGTAGAGAATGTTTAGACTCACTCGATTTTTCTAGAGTACCTTCTTCAAACTAGGAGAATAAAGGCACCCAAATTCTATTTGAAGAGGACCTGAACCAGGGGCTATATTCCTCATTATGTATCAGTTCCTATCAGTCTTTTGTCTTTTGTCTTTTGTTGTAACCAAAAGGCAGTCATTTATTCCCTGGTCTTCTTTGATTGGACGATTTTCAACTGTCAATTCGCATTTAGAAATTAATATTTTGGGTAGTGGTTTTTTGTCTTGTTCTTTCAACACTACCAGCAGCCTCGCTTAACCAAGAAAACAGCATTGTCTCTGTCACAGAGACATTGTGAATGAAAATTTAATGTCTTCAGATGGTTAAAGTGACAGTGCAACTAAAATGATAGGGAACCAACAGCAGAACTTACAACTTAGCGTAGATTCTCTTTTGTTCATTCCATCCTGATAGTAATTGTTTGACAGCTCAAAATCAGAAACCATCAGTGTTAATTGCGGTACAAATCGTTGACTTGTGAACTAGTCTTCTTTTTTGTTCACACTTCACACTCTCAGTGGTTGATGATTTTGATGTCCTCGTGCAGATAATGAAAGGCCTTACCATAGCAACGCTTTTCATGAACTTTTATCCAGTGGCGGCCCTAAAGTAGACGGTGAACCTGAAACAGAAACTAAGGACAATCTTTTGGAAGATAAAATGGTTGAACAGACCAATCCATCAGAACATGGTTTTGTGAAATCTGAGCATGAGAAGGGAGGTAAAACCAGACAAATATGGATCGAGGATGTTTCTTATGACAAGGATGTTGTTGAGATCAACCTGCCAGATGCTGTGGATTCTTCTGATTATGGTGGCCATTTTGTCAAGGATGTCTGCATTGATGAGGGGGTGCTTGCTGATCAGAAGGCTTCGGCAGAGAAGGTAGTAAGTGAAAAGGTGTGCCCAATCTTTGATTCTTCAATGGCCGATGCAAATGGTGATCTGAAGGAAGATGCAAGAGTTGATCCTGTGAAAACTGCACATAAGTCACAGATAGTTCCCCTTCATACCGCGTGTGCTACTGATGGTAATACTATGGAAGAAATAAGAGCTGATCCTTTGAAAACTGAACATGAATCAGAGTCGCAAATTGTTATCCTACATGTTCCATGTGCTACTGATGGTAATAAGATGGAACAATATTCTTATGGCGAAGCACGTGAGCTTGAAGGCAACAAGACTACAGATGAATTTACCAATGAAAACGATGGGAAATTAAGTCCTAGACAGTTATCAAGTCATGAAGCTGCAAAACAGTGCCAGCAGGTGGGCACAGTAATTTCTGAGACCTGTGAAACTCACAAGCCACTTTGCGATGGAGAAGCAATTGATGAGGTACGATAGATTTACAGTATTGCCAATCTGCTCTTATAAAATGTATGATTGCCTTAACATGCACCGCAATTATTTGGTGACTGAACATTGCTAGCAAATTTTTGTTGATATGCTTTATTATCATAGATATGTTTTTTGGTTCAGTGATCTGTTCCAAGAAACGAGTCTCGCCACCTGCTGTTTCTATTCGGATCAATAACTGCAATCGAATGTTAAACTAAAATTATGTTTTTGCTATTATATCATTTATCTCCATATTCTGCCTCTCAGTATGATTACTGTCATTACAGGTAGCATCAAATGATTGCCATGAAACCGGATCTAGTACTACACCAGAGTCCAGTTACCTAAGTGATTTACCAGTTGAATCAACTTCTGATGGGCTATCAGCTGCAATTCCTGAAGATGATGTTGGTGCAGAATTAGATAACAGAGGATTGAATCCAGCTACTCACTACAACCCTTTCATCGCCTATGGATCTTTAGAGGATACATGGGATTCCAAGTACGCTCTACCTACCATTGTCGACGATGTTTCTGTTGTACCCGTCTGTCCTGTTGGAAAAACAGATAGTTTCAGTGATCTTGTCAACGGTGGTGCACTGGGAGGATTTGATTATGTTGAGACAGCGGAATCCAGAATTGGAGACAGTAGTAGGTTAGATTCTGTTGGAGCACGTTCAAGCAGGCTGGGAGTCCAAGCATCTGAAGAGAGCCATGATCAGAGAGGAAGTCTTGGTGAAAGAACAGATAGTTTTAGTGATATTGTCAACGGCGCACCGGGTGGATTTGATTCTATTGCAGCAGATGAAACCAGAATCAAACACAACAGATTAGATTCCATAGAAGAAAGTTCAGGCAGGTTGGATGTCCAAGCATCTGAAGAGAGCGGTTATCAGAGAGACGATGTCGTTAACGAGATGAGAATAGATGGGGCACATGCTGCAGAGCCTAGCGATGTCAAGAGTGAGAACCATCCAAAGTGCGAGACCGGTGCTGTCGAAGATGAACATGACTTCAACCCAAGAGACATGGAGGATGGCACGAAGACAAGGGAGGAAAACAACAGCGGCGACCAGAGCTCCACAGTTGCGCCGCAAACGGAGCCGGCGGGTCAGCAGAACGGACCTGATGGTGCAAAGTTGACGACTCGGGGCGGCATCCGCAACCCCTTTGAGTCGAGCTTCTCTGGAGCTAACATCACGCTGGACGCAGTAGCGCCCTCTGCCCACATCGGCAACATTTCTCTTCGTTCGGATAGCAGCACGACGAGCACTCGATCCTTCGCATTCCCAGTGTAAGCGAAGAAGACAACTCATATGCGCCTACAATTCATACTTTGTGCTGACGGGCCAAGCATCTCTTTTTGAAAATAAACGGGCCAAGCATCTTACTCTTGTTTGTTGATTGATTTATCCACACACAGGCTACAGACGGAGTGGAACAGCAGTCCGGTGAGGATGGCGAAGGCGGACCGCAGGCGCTTCAGGCGAGACCGGGGCTGGGGTTACAGGGTCCTCTGCTGTAAATTCTGAGAGCATTTTTTTTCTTCCTGTTTGATTGATGAGTCTAGCTCATGGCCGGCGGCCTCGCGCCCGAGCTAGTGTTAGCCAGCCCGTGTTAAATTCATTCAAATGTTGATCGTTTCTCCCCCTTCCTTGCTCTTGTCCCCCCCATATGCCCTGCTCTTTTACTTTTATTTACAAATAGCAGGAGGTTGATGGCTTGTCGGATTCGGTAGTGGCTTGTAATTTGCAGAGATTGTGAGTGAGAAATGAAGAGGTATAGCTTTCTTTCATGTACTGTTCTACTGCCAGCATTCCTGGTCATTTACTGGAGTACGTACGTACTGCGGTCGGCGAGCATCTGCTCATACATATATACATGTAGTGTGATGTGAGCAATGCCGGTCTATTGCAAGGAGAAAACAGAGCAAGAGCCAAAGCTATTGCCGTCAGCAGAAAGAGGTTCAGCTTGCTTGCCATGACCCGGACGTGAACAAGCAACAAAATAAGTTTGACACACACTTTCTTGTTAAAACCCCACACAGATACATGTAAACAGCCAGTGACAATTGGTGTTCAGAAAAGAAGAAAAAAACTGCTAATAAGTGTAACACTGATATCTGCAAACCTGATTCCGGTGGAGATACATATAGATACAGTACAAGGTTAGCATACCCCCCAACCCAAGCGTGCACACCAGGCACAAAACTGCCCCTTTTTCGCATCAACTCTTTCCTGCTGGTTGTTGCAAATCGGGGCTAAGCCTGATGTTCCGTCCAGCTTGGATGCTGGCTAGATTTAAGGATGACCAGCTAGATTTAAGGATGACCTAAGTAGGGCATTATTATTCCGTAGTACCTGGGTACCTAAGCTATATGTATCCTGCAAGCCTGCAAATCTAGCTAAGTAAATCGGGGAGCGTGCGGCTCTAGGTAGCTAAGCTTCTACTCGGGAATACTAACTATGTATAGTACCTAGCTGCGCTGTGGGTCTGACAAGGCTTAGGGCTCGTCATCGCGTGGCTCGTCGTTGTGGATGGGCTTGCGGCTCCTCGCCCTCCACGCGTAGTCCCTCCTCAGCATGTCGTGCATCTCCTCCGCCGCATCCACCCGATGCCTCCTCGCCGCGCGCATCTCCACCGTCCGCACTGTGACTGGCCGTGAGCCGCCGGCGTCGGCCTTTCCTGCGTCGTCACCAACCACGCGCTGTCGGCCTCCTTCGATATGCAGGCCATCTTTTGCGTCGAGCACCACCACTGCAGAGATAGTAGTAGGACAATAGTGCCACGATTTAACAAGGGCTGTATGCAAATCTTACCATCTGAAAACCAACAAAGTAACAAAGGAGGGAACTCACCATGGCGAGCGCAAGCAGTGGGAAGGTAGAGAGTGAGCAATGGGGAGAAGAGCAAGGCAAAAACGAGGACTGCACTGCTGATCCTGGTGCAGCTCATGGCGTTCGATCTTTTGTGTCAATAGGAGTTGAAGAGAAGGTACAGGGTTTGGGGTTTGTTGAGGTTTTATAGGGAGAGCAGTGGCCAGTGTTTTTAGGCTAGCTGGCTTGCTAGTATGGGGTCTAGGGATAGACATGCAGTCAAAGCTAGCTGAGGATACCTAGAGAACATCTCTTCTGAGTTCTGACCGTACCACCGTGCTAGTTTTACTTAACGAACTCCCAGGCAGGACTTGTTTAATGGCCTGCTCCTGGTGTGGTGAGTATCAACCCAAAGTATCCAAGAGCAGAGAGCTAATCTCACTCAGTATGTGATGGTCCTCACAATGTTAGGGCAATTATAACCGTTCCCTAAAAATTGGAGGAGGACTATTTACTCCACTAAGGTTTGGTCGGTTCTAACCGACCCTCTAAATTTAACGGAGTAAAGTTATTTTTGATTTATACATTTTGTCGAACATCTGTCATGCGTGTTCGTGACGATGCTGACCACGCCGGAAACGCTCGCGTCCGCCGTCGCACTCGTGCTCGACGAGGATGGAGGACGGCGTTGGGGTCACTGTAGATCCACCCATGAACCGGCAGCGAGCAGCAGCAACAACAACATCATGCATTAGGGAGGAGCAGCGGTGAGGAGCACGAATTAGCAGCAACAACACGCACCGGCTGGGAGGAGCTCCGGACAATAGTAGCAGTATGCACTCACGTAGTTCTCCTTGGAGTTGGACCCGAAGCGGACGTCCTTGTAGGGGAAGCTCGCGGGCGGAAGAGACCGTCCTTCTCCGGGTGCTCGTGGACGAGGACGACGTGGCCGGTGAGCACCACGTAGAGGAAGGTGGACACGAGATTGAGCATCTGGTTGTCGAGGCCTTGGATCGGAAGCCAGACCACGTACCTGCACTCCCCGTGGTCACCAGTGCGAGGATTCCATACGCCAGCGAGGCCGAAGGTGGCTGCCGTCGACAAGGGAGCTTCACGCGAGTCGCCGGCACAAGGAGGACTTTGTTTGCATGAAGAAATTTATCCTCGACCGCCTCTAGACGGAGTATATTTAGGAATGAGATAGGCGTCGGAAGATAATTTTTTCTACACTAACCGTTTTAGGGGATCGGCTAGGTGCCGGTTAGAAAAGTAAATCGACTTTTTACTCCTTTAATGCCGGATAGGGGATCGGTTAGAAATGCCCTTACGCCTTTGAGAGATAGTCAGGGAGAGCCGACTTGGCCAAGCTATCATGGGGTGGGTCAGCCTCACGTCTTCGAGTGTGCTAGTTATACGGGGTGCATCATCAACTTAGAGTAGAGTAGATGAATATCACCAAGTACATACGTAGGGCTAGTCGTATCCAATTAAGACTATTCCATTTTTATCGACTCGGTTTCCTTGTAACCTTATTAGTCCCGTCCACGGGGCGACATAGGGACCTCCCTCATGAGTGATATTTTTACACTCATTTTACCTTTGTTTAAACAGAGATATTTTTTAAATCAAGATATATTCGCTCCAATATTGATACTAATGACTAATGAATGCAAAGGATTCCACAAAT
>CBMN010299804.1:0-10278 GCA_000582825.1 Hordeum pubiflorum | reverse complement strand
AGGAATTTCACAGGAATTTTATAGGATAGGATTCTTGTAGGATTTTTTCTTTTAGTGCCCTTNNNNTCATAGGAATGCATTCCTATTCCTACATACGTTTTGTTCCTATCCTCCACATTTCAAAGGAAAATAAAAAAGAGCCTAGACTCAATGGAAAAATTCCTATGGTGTGAACCAAATGACATCTCTTTTCCTAATCCTACTCATAGGATTTGAGATGCATGTCATCTCATTTCCTACAAATTTCCTATTCCTATGATAATCCTATCCTATGAACCAAAGGAGGCCTTATATTTAGGAACGGAGGGAGTACATACATATGCATGCCGGAAAAAAATATTCTCATCATTTGAAGCGAGACAGTTTTGAGGAGAAAATTAATAATGAAACAAATAATGTATTGAGTGGAGGTGAGTTCCATGTGGTTCAATCTTCGTCACCATCAACTCTCATGCAAAATTAGTGATCCTTGACAGCTGCTATTGGCTTCAAGAGCAAGTCAAAACCCGGCGAAGGATGCGGGGGAGGTGCTAGCCCGGTGAATGATGCCAAGAACTTCATCACCAGCAATCGGCTGGCCTCAAAAAACATGTAAAAACCACGCAACAGACCGGTAGATCTATCTCCTCGATCGGTTTAAACAAGACTGA
Source organism: Hordeum pubiflorum (assembly GCA_000582825.1). NCBI lineage: Eukaryota > Viridiplantae > Streptophyta > Magnoliopsida > Poales > Poaceae > Hordeum > Hordeum pubiflorum. The sequence goes on along the minus strand of CBMN010299804.1, from coordinate 9,628 downwards.
TACTTACCGGCACAAATTTCATGACATGTCCGGTCTCTTGTTAGCATCGTAAGAGGATGCTAGCCTCCTCGCCCAGGGACTGTCCTCAGGAGACCAGGATATGCTGGAACCCATTGTCACACACCACCTCAGGTTCAGTAAGGCTGCCGCGCTACATTCTTCGGTTGCTTCGAATGTCCTAATGATCTTCAATTCAGCATCTGGATCTTCACTGAGGATTAGATCCTCTAAAGCTGCTCCTTTCTCCTTGAGAATGTTCGCGTCCAAGGATATCATTCTCATACTGAGGACTTGCAATGCCTCGAGTGCGGTGTTGTACAGTTCTTGATCCACGTAGGCACAAAACGTGTACCAAAGCGTTGATTCATCGGGTTGAATCTTTGCTCTATGAATACACTCAACAATGTATTCAACAACATGAATATTACCCTGTCAAGAATGACCAAACATGAGTTTCTCTTTGACATCATTTCGGGACAACGAGTCGAAAATATATATCATAGACATACTTTTGCATTCGCTTCTGAGAGTATTGTGTTGAAAATCCCAACATCGGGTTGAATTCCTTCAGTTATGCACAAGTCCAGCAGATCCAGTGCCCCCTCAAAATCCTCTTTTGCTAATACAACCTTTCATGGAAAAACATGACATCAGACTCAAGCAAATGGGGCCCAGAAATTCAAATTAACTAAAGGAAGGGATTAGCAGTGCATTACACGGTGAGTAGTAACAGCACTGCAATTAACTAGCTTTACCTTCAGGAGAGATGTGAAAGTCAAAACCGTAGGACAGCAGCCATCTCGGAACATCAAGGACAACAAAGCGCCAGCTGATTTGAAACACGGCAACAATTTGCAGCACTCTATCATGATGTTATAAATGGCAGTATTGGTTGGGAGACCACATGATCTCATGATCTTGAAGGTTCTTATTGCCTTAGGTGTCTGCAAACCAGAAAGAGGTTTGTCGAATTCAACAACTTTCATTATACACACACAAAGCATTAAAAATTGCTTGCAAGAAAAACTGATTCCAGTTCATCATTCATATAACAAAATAAATGGTAAAAGGACGGAGATCCTTACTTCCTTTGCTTTAACCAAAGCATGCAGCACAATGCTGTAGAGATCACTCTTCTCATAAGGATCCATGTTCCATAAAACATTCTCAGCAATATTCAAGTACCTCAGCATTTCCTCTATCATTCCCTCGGCTCCAAAGGCTCGTATCTGAATAATATAAAGATGTAAATTAAATTACCAAGACTTTCGATGCATGCTATCATTGTAAGAAGTATCGATGATCATACTGAGACGTGACAAGTGATCTTAGCAATCTAAACAAGAAGTTTGACAATTATCATGATGATATTTCAAGCCAGTGAGGTCTTGGGGTGTGACTGACCAAATGATATGCTAGTTTGAGCATATTATACAAACCATGGTGCATGTTCCCATTAGATCATTAACACACAAGAATGTTGTGAATCCCATTCATTGCGAAGTGCTTCCTAGTCTCCTAGACTAGGCTAGCACACCCATATTAGCAAGTGAAGTCCAACCTCACATCACATGCAAATGACCGAGACATCCTATTCAGATAGATTAAAACTTGGCTTCCCTTTTTTAAGCATTATAAATCTAACGGATTAGGCACTGTAACTCAGATTAGACACTGGGAATGCTGGTCCGAGAGGATAACATATGCTGACGTGTGCTAGTTTGAACAGATCGTACAAGCCATGGTACAGACTTAATGAAGCAACTCCTTTCGTGGACGGTCATCGTCAACAAACAACAAGGAACAACAAATTTCGACCAGCCTAGAGCATGATGAGAGCAATGTGATAAAGCCATAAAATGCCGTTGTTTCTAAACAGAATGGTTACACACCTATGTGTTGCATCCTTAACCCCTACTGGCGCTAGGTGCCAACTCTCTTGATAGACCAATTTTTCATATGAAAAGGGAAAGGAAACAAGAAAATGTGAACTCCCTGTTTCCCAATGACCATAACAGAGGTCCTGTAGCTAGCATATTAAAAAAATCATTACCACCCACAGAAGTCAATTACTAGGAGTTCTACAAAAAACGGGCATGTTATTCTTGCAACAATATTACAAGTGATACACCTCTTCACGCTGAACCGTAGACGAAAAAAAGATGAAGGTCTATATATGTGTGAAGTGGTGAAGTAAACATACCAAGTTCTTCATAGACACAAAACTATGTCGAATCTCATGGTTTAACATGTCCGTCTCAATTATGCTTATCCTTTTGGAAACATCAGCATGTGATAGCATATTTCCTTCTTCATAAGGAACATTGACATTGCCAAACAGAGAAAACATAATTTCATAGGTCCAGATATGTGGCTTCAAATCCAAGCGCCTCATTTTCGCTAGTATGCGGAGAGCTCTTTCTGGTTCATTCTACAAAAATAATAAGAGGGGATTTAGTTCTAATTTCTATACAATCAGCAAACTCAGGTGCACTGACAACTAAAGAAAAATTATTGTCGCTGGTATGACAAAGAGCACCAACTATTTGAGACAGGAAAAGACGAAGATTATTGATAAACCATACATCAGCCTATAAGTACTCTTAGCGTGAATGACCAAGCTGAAATTAAGATGACAGGAGGTAGGGACACAAATATGGCATGATAGACAATCTCTTTCCAAAGGCAATACATTACCATAATGTCACAACCAGAAAGCAAAGCATTAAAAGCATGTATATACTCCGGTTGTGTATCTGAAATTCTTCCCAAGAAGTGCTCAGCCAGATCCAACTGTAAGCTTTTGCTATGGTCAACGGAGAGCGCAACGAGTGTACTGTCGTAAGGCCTGATACCTCTTCTATCCATCACTTCAATCTGGAATGCACGAGAATATAAATATAGTAGCATTAGTAGCTTTAATCAAGAGTAACTAAATAGTGATTAGCAGTCGCAATAGAACAGGTACAGTTCAGGTTTCCGTAGCAGTTTCTATGCAGAGTAAGTAAAGAGCGATTAACAATTTAACATCACAATTATAATAGCTTCTAAAAAATTCAGACAGTAGAGCATAACTATATTCAGGGTTTCACAAAATAATTAGTGTGCACAATCATATTTAACAAGATATCATGTAACTGGATATGTCATAAGTTTCGATAGCATACCACTTTGATGGCATGTCCAACTCCTTTCCCGGCTATCACACACTTGATAAAACCATCATATGTAAATTTTGATGGTTGCAGTCCAATCTTGTGCATCTGAGAAGAAAGAATAACATTGAGCATAAACATCAAACTTCACTGGCATGAAACATGAAATTTCTGCACTTCCCACCACCTTTTCCACTAATAGAAGCAGAAAATTAGTAATTAATTAAAATACTAAAATAGTTGCTGGTATGCAACTCCACATGTCAGTTACTAACTTTAAATGAATTTAATTCTTCAACCGAGTTCATGCTCTGTTTTTGAAGAGCGGCGTTTTGATGCTACGGTGTATCTACACCCAGGTAAACAGAAAAGTCAGAAAAAAAATGGGAAACAAATTCAAAAAAATCTGAAAATTTTATACATCAAAGATGAGAAACTCATGTAGATGCTTGCAAATTTTTATGCTGAGAGTACATAAAAAACAGAGCTCCAAAATGTCCAAAGCTACAACAAAAATCGAGCTCTGCCTTTTTTTGTTACCGACCGCCTCGGATGTCATCTCAGCGCGAAAATTTGCAAGCACGTTGAAGAGTTTCTCATATATTAGTTATAACAATTTCAGATTTTTTTAAATTTGGTTGGTATTCTTTTTGAATTTACTGTTCACACCAGGTGCATGCGAGTTCAGGATCAGCTTTGGATTTCCGCTGTTTTTGTGAATATCTTAAGAAGAAAGTAAACCGAAAGCAAAATATTACAGAAAGAAAGTATCAGTCCAACTGATATGACCTAGATGAAACAGGCACAACAGATGAAATCAATCATATAAGCCACTGGAAAGTTCCCACAGTGATGTTCAACCACACATAGGTCACTGGAAAGTTACCACAGTGATGTTCAACCATCCAGAAGATTGATGTATTAAGAGAAGTGCTTAGGTAAAGACTTAAGCAAACAGAAAGACGGCAAGCCATAGTATAGATTAAGCCACCAAAAGACCACATACTAGTTACCTCTAGGAATAATTGCTCGGACAACTGGCAGTTGCCAAGGTACACGCATGCATGTATGATATCATTGAAAGCCCATCGCAAAACTTTCTTCACTGCAGTGGGTGCAGAACTCAATGTCTTTGGCATCCTCGCACTGTCTGGTTCAGAATTGTCTCCAAGATTGTCACCTGGAACAAGACTGAAAGTAAATAAGTTCTATAACTATCATTAAACTAAGTTTACAAGTATACTGCATGGCTTATGTAGTTGGAATGCAGAACAGACCATCAGAAATAAATGACACATAACCCTTCAATTGCTTGTGTTTTGATGATTGAGTTTCCACCCGTAACAGCTCCGGCTGAGCATCAATCAAGCATTCTCCAGTTCCCATCTTCCCTTGAGATGATGATGTCAGATCATAGTCCGATACAAGTTTGAGATCTTCTACTTCACGCAAAGCAGGTACAGGAATGTCTAATCTTGTTGATTGGCATCTCCTTTTAGAAGACACCCTCAGATGGTCAGTGTGTTCTCCAGCAAGCACTACCATACGCTGCAACATATGATATGCAGATTGAAGGTCACCTAGTGTAGAGAAAGCCTTCACAAATTTCCTCCGAGTCACAATGCTTGGACTGTAATACCTAGTGCAGTCCTTCCATAAATCATGAACTGCAGACAAATTTCTCTGCAAAACTGCAACCTGAAAAGATATATCAATCAAGTAAGCAAGCTGACGTATCCCAAGAAACGTGTGAAAATGTGACATACAACATTACATGAAAAGGAATGTCTCAAGAGACGCCCTAAACATGAAATACAGAAAAGGAAAAAGCATGTGACTGTTTCATAACAGAAGTAAAAGAAACTAAAATCAACATGCAAGAGCTCCCAACAAAAATGTCAGAAATTAAGTGATGGACCAGAAGGGAATACAAAGTACAAATGTAGGCAAGCAGATGTTAATTCAGAAAATAAGGACCACATAGTCCACGATATCATGGATGATTATGTCCGCCCATAGTTGCAGCCGCAACAGGTAAGTTCTGGTACACTAGTACTTTTTCTCCAGATATGAAACTGAACTTCTGGAGATCATAAATAGGCAATATTGAATAATTCTTCATACAAACCTTCAGAAGCTCACAGAATGTTATTTCAGACTTCCCAAGAAGATGATTTTCCATTATCTCTAGACAGCTCTCAGCATCATTCAGATTTGTGCTACAGGCACTCAAAAAGATGTTGAAAATCGGCAGAGCAGAGTATGAGCATTCTTTTTCCCCTAGAAGAGTGAGCAATTTAAGTGCCTACATCAGAAAGATGGTTGTCAACAACTTGAAGACTGCAAGGAGCTAACATGATCTCCTGCAAAAACTGATATGCTATAAGGCATTATTCAATAAGCAGGAAAACATATAACATAAGAGCAGAAGTGCAAGAAGAACTGCAGAGAGCATGTTAAAAATAAACCAAAGATTAACAAAGCAACATATTTTTCATCAAAAGGGTTCGTATAAAAGATTAAACACGATAACAGATTACTTGCAGAAGGTACAACTTACTGTCTGATTCCCTCTCGTACAACTATACTATACACAAACAATGAAAAAGTCCACCTTGGCCCTGCTTTTCGTCTTAAACCTTCAAAAACGTCTAAAAGTGGCCCTTCAACTTCTAAGTTATACCATCCCCTGACCCCCTTACGGCATTTTGGAGCACTTTTAGATGACATGGATGCACTGTCGGATCGGTTAAGACCACCGTCTGGTCATATGAAAACAATGATTCCAGACAGTGACTCAGTGAGCGCTAAGGTTTACTTCTAGATGGTTTTGAAGTTTCAGGGTGGAAAACAAATGACCGCCAAAGTTCAAGGTCTGTAAGTTAAGTTTTTTCTCTACAAACAATGGCTGCAAAGCCTGTCATGAGCGAGCATGAAAATATTTGTGGGAATGCCCATGCACAGACTTCAACTGAAAGAAATAACCGGGTCATTTTGCCATTTTGGGTAAGGCATGAAATAATATAACCATTCATCAAGTACCCTTTAAAAAGGCCTTGCCTAGTATTGAAGCTTCATTTGGTACAAAAGGATGAATACACCGGTATTGCATTTTGACTAGCTGGGAGCACTAAGAAATGGAAAGTTGGACAGTTTACACAGAAGAAACAGTGAATTGGATGGTTCAAGTGTATATTACTACTACTGATCCTCTATTTGAAGCAGTTTCAAAAGTGTATTTATATGATTGAACTCCCAAACAAGTTACAAAGGCAAAAACTTCTTTCGGTATATAAGAAATATCGTGTACCTCCTTCGAATACCCTCCTTGGCTGAGTGCTCGAGTGACAGATCTGTAATGGCTTTTACTAATATCTATGGCCTTCACGTTCATGAGCTCCAATGTCTCCATAACAAACTATGCATATTGGAAAAGATCCAAAATGAGTACTGATCAAAATGACTATATCAAACTCCGTGCTCTAGGTAAAATATGGATCTGACAGTAGATTTACCAAAGGATCAGGTGCTTCTGCACAGTACTCCAGTATATAAGAAAAATCTTCTGAAGTTAACGCTTCTTTGGTTTGTTGAAGATTAGAGAGCATAATGGATGCTCGCTGCCGATCACCTTTACGAAGAGCATTTACAATATCGGTTTGCATGAATCTCGAAGCCAAATTAGTCTTCCACGTAAAATCATGATGCTCTGAAGTAACCAAAACATTGGTTAGTGGTTACACACTGACACAAGAAGCTACTTACCTACCTTACAGTACACAATCGTGCGTATAATTCACAATGGAGCGTTTCATAATCAATTTCAGCAAGCGTGGAGTGTCAAATTGGTGCGACGATATATTTTCAAGTGGAGGTAAACCAGAGTCTACTATCGGTTCACTGGCCTGAATTTGATCTGGTTTTCAAATACAGGGGTTGAGCCAACTATTTCTGTTGAGTAACAGCTTGCACTAGTACTAGTATAGGGTCAAACTAGGACCAACCTCACGCAATGAACCTAGCAATATGTTGATGGATTTGATTACCAGTCTAGCACGCATCAAGCAAATCGTGGATCCTTACCGAGAGAAGTGGAAATCATCCGAGCCCTGACGCCAGCCCAGAGGAGAGGCAGGCTATGGTGGCGGCTGGGAGGGAAGAATGATTCGTCCCAGTGAGGAAGGCATTGCTGGCTCTGGGAGCGAGACACGGACGGGGCTGCCGGCGGCGGGACGAGGGGCGCGGCGCGGCGGCCCGCCTGCCGGAGAGGCGACATGGGGACGTGATTCAGAGGCTCGATGCCGGGAGTGCTGAGGCCTGGACGTGGAGGAGGCGGAGGAGGGATAGGGCGCCGCACACGGAGACCTCGCCGGCGAGGCCGCGCCGGCGCGCACGGGCGTCACGGTGCACGGCCCCGCCCCAGCGCGGCGGACCCGACGACGGGAGGCAGTGCGGTCGGGGGGAGGGAGCCGCTCCTCTCGTGGGGGTGGTGCAGTGGACGGCGGTGAGGCGGAGCGGTGAGCTCGGAGGCCGTGCACGGAGAAGATGAGCGGGAATGGTGGAGGACGTGCGGCGCTGCGGCGGCGCTGGGGGGTCGGGAGAGATGCGAGGAGCGAGAGAGAGTAGGCTTCGGCATGGGCAGCCCGGTCTGACGGCCCAAGCCCAAATCTCGACAGCGGGGCGGGCTAGGCTCCAGTTTACGACCTGAAAGATCGATCAAAGCCCAAACCACCTTAAAAGAGGATTTAATGTATAATACTCCAATACAATAGAGGTGGAGTAAACTATTATTTTTAAATAAAAGTTTTGAAAATAATATATTACAATACATGCATGATCTTGGAGTAATATATTTACAATAATGTACTATTTTAAAATAATAAAACAATATTATTTGTGTTGGGGTTAGGGTCAGGCTTTTTAAAGCCCGATCCAACGAATGCCCAAAGCCGAGAGGGGATCGATGGGAATAGACTGCAAATATAGGTGAGCCAAAAGGAGATATTTTTTGAAAGAAAAGCCAAAAGGAGATATTGGGAGAGATAAGAGTTTCACCATTCTCTGATGGACATTTGTTTTCTTGCTGATGTTGCTTGAGTTACGGAGTCTTGAATGTGAAATTTTGATACTTAGTTCAAGGAAATTTCCTTGAGCTAAGATCACTTAGATTTCGCTCAATAAGTCGTGGTAGATCTTAAAGGCGATCTCCAAACCTTCATAGACTTGTTCTTCGGGGAGTCTACAGGTTGGAGGATTTGAATAGACATTTAACCGTATGAATGATGCACACTCTTTAAGAGTAATAATAAGTCTTCGGTGAACTATGATTAGTTTCTTCGGTGACACTCAATCACTTATATGTTTAGACTCTGTTGTTTTTTTTCCTCACTTAAGATTCACTCAAATTCTTCGAGAGAAGGTTTTGCTCAGATAATACTTGTCTCGTTATCATGAAGCAGCCACCAACTTATGATGGATGTATGGGGTTACTCACAGTCGGGGTCGCAACCCGAGGGTCTGACATGCCCGTTGCCTACTGTCACAACGGTTGGAAATTCAAACTCTCAAATTCTTCAACATATGTTAAGCTTACTGCAGGTTACCTTACTCCTCGATGAAGAAATCAAACACACATGTACAAAAGGATCACCTTCAACACGCAAGCTTGAAGACTTTGTCTGAAAGAGATTTCCAAGTCTTCAACGCTCAAGAAATAAATTCGATTGGGCACAACTGAAGACTTGTTGTCTTAGTAACACTTGGACCCTCCATAACAGTACTTTTTGCCCTATTGACTCAAAGAAGAACAAAAGGAACTAGTAAAGAGTAAGTCTTCATGCTACAGTCTTTTTAGCTATTTCTTCAAACGATGTAATAAAAACTTATGTGTTTCCTAAACATTTTAGGGGGCTTATACCATCGGTTAAATCAAATCCTTGGGGACTTTACCTGTGTCTAATCACAAACACATTTATCTATTTAACCATTTTATCATTAATAATCAACAAGAATATACAAGGGGGCATTAGGTGCACGTACACTTTTCTTTCATGTCTGCATCGATGGGGTTTCAGTCGTCCTACTTGATCTCTTGGTGTCCAGCATGCCGGAGTCTCCTGATGTCTCGTCGTGAACTTGGCGACATGCAACTCGTGTGGTCGTGGGACGTTTGGAAAGGAAAACATACTCCTTGAGTAGAGATGTTGTGTGCAATTAAAGTTTACTAGTAGAGTGCCCGTGCGTTGCCACGGGCCTTAAAAAAATTGAGACAATTCTTTTGTTGATATTATTATCAGTAATTGATACTAGGTTATTCATAGCATTACTATGCCTTGCAGGTAGGTTGTTACTGATTGCAATATCAAATTTCACATATATAGAAAAGGTAGCCCGTAACATGCAAAAAATAATTGAAATCCACTTCACTTGCAATGTATTTCAATAGAAAATATAATTCGATCACATATACTATA
>CBMN010299799.1:0-11840 GCA_000582825.1 Hordeum pubiflorum | reverse complement strand
GGCTAGAGTGTTGACCACTACTGTAGTCACTAGATGTGATTCTCTCTTCTTAAAGAGGGTGTTAGCTACGATCATGTCGTAGGCTAGCGCAAAGCTTAAGACATCATCCCCTTCTTGATCCCTGATGCCATAGCCAAATCCCCCATGCACCCCTTCAAAACTTGTGTTGAATATTTTTCCTAACACGCAACTTAAAAATTATTTCAATCTTTTTCCTAACACTCGACGTAATAATTCGAAAACAAAAAGAGTGGCGTGGAGTCGAACTTGCGACCTCGCAGGATTGAATTCATTCCGCTAGCCACTACACCACACGAGTATGATTGATATAATCAGAGCCCAGAGTATTTAAGCAGAACCCAAAGCGTCGAACTTTGAAAACAATTTTTAGGGGCGAAAAAGTATTGAATATCTTTTGTTCTCAAATCTTAGAACATATTATAAAGTTTGAGCACTTTTTGAACATTAAAAAATCAATTTTGAAAAAGCAAACACTTTTTGAAATATAAACATTTTCTCAAACCTGAACAATTTTTTTAAAGTGCGAACACTTTTTGAAACATAAACATAAACATAAAATGTTGTGACATCTAAAAAATATCACAAGTTATAAAAAAATGTACGGGCCCTTCCAAACAAGTGTTTATACAAGGTATAATAATACTCGTGTGATTCAAAAAAATGTAACATTTGAAGAATGTTCACGAGTTTCAAAAAATGTGTTTTGTGACATTTAAAAAAAATGTGTGTACAATATAAAAAAGATATTTGTGTTTTTGTAAAAAAAAGTGACATACCCTTAAAAGAACGTTCGTGTAGTTTTGTAAAATGTTTATTGTCATTTAAAAAATGTAAGACATGTATTTGGAAAAATATTACCTTGTATTCAAAAAGTTTTGAAAACATGTATTTTTAAAATGTACATGATGTATTGGAAAATTTCGAAAGTTTATTAAAAATATTTAATGTGTGCGTTAAAAATGTACATTGGGTACTGCAAAAAATTAGAGATGAGTAGAAAATAAAAAAGAAAATAAAAAACAAAGCAAAACCAGAGCAGATCGCGCACGAGTGACTGCGCTAATGGGCCAGCCCAATTTAGCAAATACCGGCTAAGTTCTCTCAAATGTTTTTCTCAAAAAAAAAAAGTTCTCTCAAAGGTTCAAAATTGACCGGGATTAAAAAAATTGGTGTCCTGATTTCAGGGATTGGGAGTTCAGGGTTTGATTTAGCTTTCGTCTACAAATTCAAGGTTTGTTTTGGACTTTTTCCTTTAAAAAACATGTTCACAATTTTAAAAAATGTTTCTAGTTCATATACCCCACGCTGAATATTTAAAGACTGAAGCTTAGCAACTATAATTGCTAGCGACGAGGATCACCAGTGGAAGGTCAAGTTGCGTGATGCTTGGCCAGTCTAGTTCGGTGAGCCCTATGCGACAAGCTATAGGAGGTCCTGCTGGCATCAACTAACATTAATTTGTCTCTGCGATCAGCCTAATTCAATTGCATGGAAATGGCCTGAAAATAACTTCCACCCTATGGGCTTATTAACAGGGGATTCTCCACTTGTAGCTCTTTTGCGTCAAATAGTAGGCTGCCGCAAAGGCGGCACGTGTTGCTGGGCTGCCCATGCACGCTGTAGCACTAGTGGATGGATCAAGCACTGGAGCTCTCCCCTCAAAAAAAGCAGTGTAGCTGTCATTTTACTTATTTGCTCAGGTATTGTACCGGTTTACTGCATGACTAAATACTGTGGTTTATTAATTTATCAAAAAAAAAACCTTAGAAAATTTTCAAACATGCACATATTTTACAAATTCAAACCTTTTTTAAAAATTTTCAAATATTTTCTGAATTTGTGAACAAATTTTCATAACATTTTTTTCCTTAAAAATCTGAAAATGTGATTTATTGAGAATCCCGAACATTTTTCGTATCTGTGAATAGATTTTAAAAAATAATTTTTTTTAATTTCAAATAATTTTTCTAAACACAAATATTTTTGAATTGGTGAACAAGTTTTGAAAACGGGAACAATCTTTGAAATTACTGAACATTTTTTAAAGTGAATAAAACGAATTTTGTTTAATAATTTTGAACAAATTTTAGAAACAGGAATATTTTGTAAAATTCCGAATAAAATATGAAAACACGAATATTTGAAAAATCAAAAATATCTTTTGAATTTACGAACAAAATTTGATTTTTTTTAATATTCTGAAATATAAGGAAATATTTTTAATAAAACTAAAGAGTAATGAAAAACCCAGAGAAATGGAAAGAGGAAAATATGAACAGACCAAAAACTTCTGGAAGGTTCCTTAAACCGGTAAAAAATCAGAAGGAAACTTCTCAAGGATTGCAAACCAGTGCGTATGCTAGCAAAATTGGGTCGACCCTCCTTAGCACTTACGTCGCCTCTTTTGTTCGAAATCCCGCCAATTTCTCGCTTAGTGCGTCAAATTGGGTTTTCCTATCAATAGTGCCAATTGTTTGGTAGGACTTGAGCCTGACCTCTCTTGGATTTGGCAGCTTAAGGGCTTGTTTGATATAGCGGGCTTTCAAGCCACATTACCACCCACTTTTTGGTTAAAGGTTGACCAAAAATTCAAATTGTCCAAAAAAATTGAAACTTTTTGTACCACCAACACTACCATGCCGACCAATCAGGAAAAGTTTCACATCTTTTTGAGAAACAAATTTGAAAATAAAGTAGAAATTCAATGTTGGCCTTTTTAGTAAAAATTCGGCCAAATATTCAAAGTGTCTTGTCTGTGAAATCATCACCACCATGCTGACCAACCTGGGAAAATTTCACATTTTTTTGGAAAATATGTTTAAAAATATAGTAGAAATTCAATTTATGTGTGTTTTGACCAGAAAGTTCAAAGTGTTCAGAAAATATTTGAGGGATTGTGAATTAAGCTAGGGCGTGAGTTCGGGGTTGTTATATGCACTTCTCTCAATACCAAACAACAAACAACCTGATGAAACATCTGTGTATGCCACATTGCTAGCCTGTATTTGACAAGCCGCAACCATTGTATAAGACAAACCCAACTGAGGAAATGATTGACAAAGAAACACACCAAAGCAAGCAACAAAACAGGCTTGGCTCCACATGGATGTTGTTTTAGTTTCTCGATCAATTGAGCTCTGTGCGCTCCCAAAATTTATAGGCACGTAGTTAGAGGGAACACCTCTAATGCAAAAGGCCCACTCATCGCTCGTGTCGCCCTCCCACTCGGGCGGCTACTAAATCCGCTCAGCCTCAGCCACCCTTTCCGCCCCACCTGCCTTCGCTAATGGCACCTTCGACAAAGCCCGACCTGGTGATGGCGGCAGCAGGGACTCACCTTACGTTGTTTCTTAGCCCTCTCGTGGGGCTTGTCTGTGGTGGCAGCTTGCCACAGAGCGTTGGAGCGACGATGTTTCTGGAGGGAGTCGGCGGTTTCGAGTGCGGTCGAGGTTGGAGCGGTGCTGCTACGGAGCATGGTGGATTGTCATCCTCTTGAATGCGGAGAGGCCCACGACCACTCCCCTTCGGTGTTGGCACCCCTCTCTGGCAGAAAGGTTGTGGCAGTTAAAGTGCTCCTTGGTAGGGTTTGTTTCGTTTTGGTGGTTCTCTCGGACTAGCTTGGCTAGATTTTGTGGTCGTAGGTACCGGTGGTTTTTGCCTGGTTTCCTAACCAATCTTTTTTTAGGTTTTGGGGTCCTGTTTTCCTCATAAACTGGATCACCTCTGTAGGTTTTTGGGTCTGGTTTAGGACTCATGCACACAATTTAGCGCTACATCAAACACAGAGCCAAACAAAAGTACAAGTCAGTGGATCATTCATTCAGGGTTGTATTTACCTTGATGATGCTAGCAGAACCAATTACTCCTCGCCTGACAACTTCCTCATATCTTGTTACAATGCATTTCCTTCCTTGGTGTTCAAAAAGCGTGCCTAGAAAGATTAAGTAGAAGTGCCTGCACCATCTGTTATTTGAGAACAACAAAAACAAACATGCGTTTCATCTATACAAATCACAGTTAATTGAGATAATTTGAGAGCCTTTCTCTTGACCACGACTAATTTCCAGATGCTGCTAAAAACAACTTGTCAAAACATAAAAACAAATTGTCGAAACATAGCAACATGGAGTCTTGTTTAAAATCTGTTGCTGAGACAAAGCCGATGGTGAAGATATATCCTAAATCAGATTTACGATTTGGGAGTTAAAACGTTTTGAGATTTCAAAAATTTAAAGCATCTCGATGACTATTTCATCCTTCCGACATGCATGCATATTTGTGACTAATATTGATTCACGCTGAAGTGGATTTTTTGCTCGTGGGCTCCATGAAGCCCTTTATTTTCAAACATTCAAAAATCAACTAATTAAGTTTGAAAAAAATCTGCAAAAATTCACAACTACTTATTTATGTATACCAGATCTATGTAATATTTCACCATGAAATACGTTTACATGTGGCCTGTATGTACTTATATAGTGAAGTACATGTGCTAGAAATTTTTATGCGGGTGAAATAAATTTTATCGATTTTGTGTAGCCCGCCCAAAATTTTATTTCGTCATGAAACTTCGCTGACAAATACTATATATCCATATCTATATGTGTATTTTTTTAGAACTTTGTAAAACTTAAAATTTTGAATTTTAAAGTTTTCAAATAAAGTGCTCCATGGAGCTCGAGCTGGCAATTTGCGTCCTTATTTTTTTGATTGAAGGAATACTACCGTCAGCTGCCGTGTTTTTCTTGGCCACGTACGACCACGCCTTAAACGAGCTTTAGGTAGGTCGTAATCAGCGATCATTTTGTTAGTTTGTTAATCTGGCTCGGCTCACTGACACGCGGTGCTACGTGAGAAGTGCTGATAACTTTTGCAGTGACAGTGAGTCAATGGCACTGCTTCGTGCTCCCTTCCTTCCTTTCCATTTGTTCCTTGCGACTCGCGTTTCCTCTCTTCAATCGCTTTTCCGGTTGGCTGGTCAAGAATGGGATGCCTCGTCCACCGTAGCCACCAAGCAATTCGAGATCAAGGCTACATGATATATAGCGCCCATCACATGAGAAGGAAGCTCAGGTGCCCTTGCTAGTGTGCCTCGTTAATTTGGACCTGTGCTCAGGGGCGAATTTACTAGGTTTTTGTTAATAGGCTTGAGCCCCCCTCCAGCACTGAAAAAAATGGATTTTACTACTAGTCTCAAGGCCCAACTCAGCCACTTATCCATCCAACCCAACATATGTTTGCATGGTACAGGTTTGCGTAAACTTTGAGTTCATCCTTCATTTTTCGTCTAGATTCGCCACTGCCTGTGCTTGAGTACTTCTGTTTTCATTTGGATGCTTCTTGATAACGTTTGCAACAAGTGATATTTTTGTAGCTTAAATACTCTCTTTTGACCAGCCAATAAAAAGGAACTTGCTTTGGTAGTATATATGTTTTGCTGCATTGCGCTATCACTTATTGCTTAGCATGGTAATAATACCACAGAGTATCCTATGCTGAGATTCTTCTGCCAATAGTGTAGCTCGTTTACCAAATGGCGCTGAGCGGCACATCGTTTTTGGTTTATTCTTCTCGCTCTTCTCGGTCTCTTCATTTGTGCTTTTGTGCACTTTGGGAAACACATGCTCCATGCTGCTTTGTTTCATCCACGATTCTTGAACTTCGATTTGATTTGGATTTTACATATAAAAATAAAATATTACCGCGGTGCTCGTTACCTTTTCACTTCGGGAGTTGTCTCGTGCCTATGATGAGTTGCACAACTATTGTCGACATCGTCTGACAAATATCTTCATGATAATAATCGCAAAATCTGAGGTTACACAGCACTCCATTAGTACCTTTGTTTCTTTCCTGTTGGACCAGGAGTGGCCGTCCCATGGTTGTTTTGGTGGAATGTGCTTGTTGAGTTTCTTTTGAACTTTTCGGGAGTCCATAGAAAAGTATGCATTGCATTGTTTTGGTAAGGGGCTTGAAGGTTTAGTTTAAACCAGTTCATGGACAACCCGGCAAAGAGGCCCAAACCCGAAGCCCGACATTCAGGCCGGGCTTGGGCTCCACTTTCTCACCCAAAGTCAGGCCCAAAAGCCCGAAATGTACATATAAACATTTTTTATTCAAAAAAATAGGTATAATAAATTAATATAATATCCCGCATGCGATTAATTTAATTAAAAACACCATTGTTCATGTGCTTCGGGCCGGGCTGGGCCGGGCTTGGGATTTTTCTTCGGGCTTAACCAAGCCCGGCCCGAACCCGACCCGGCCCGACCAATGATCAGGTTTAGTTTAGTTGAGTAGTTTTAGACCATTTTTTTTTGTTATGTGCAGGTTGTAAGGAGTGTTGCATCCGTGTAATGAGGACGTCCGAGGTTAGGCATAGGGAGGTGCCATAGTTCGGGACTATGCTTTATGGATCCGAGTGTTAATAAGTTGGATCAGGATAGACGGCATATGTTCCCTCGGGTGCTAGTGTGGTCACGGGATCCACATAAGTTGAGCGCGCTGGAGAAGTCGGCACAATTGTTGGTGTCTACGGTGGGCTCACCGATAGGGTGAGCCGACACGACCACACTGGGTCGCTGTCTGCGGAGCTGTGTATCCTCCTTGCCTATATTTCTTCCTTCTGGTTTAAGTGTCATTGTTTTCTCACGTAAACAAGGAAACAAGAAGTAGT
Source organism: Hordeum pubiflorum (assembly GCA_000582825.1). Taxonomy (NCBI): domain Eukaryota; kingdom Viridiplantae; phylum Streptophyta; class Magnoliopsida; order Poales; family Poaceae; genus Hordeum; species Hordeum pubiflorum. Next base: position 5,143 of record CBMN010299799.1, on the reverse strand, counting down.
ACCATTGTTTTTCTGCCGCAAGTAATTAAGCTTCGCCTGCGGCTCCAGTGTTATTGTTTTCCCAATGCAAATAAGGTTCTCTTGTGGTTCTTATGTCTTAAAGAAGGAAACAAGCATAAGTACAATATGGTGGGATGGAAAGTAAGAAGCATGGTGGCCTCAACATTGTGAACTTTAGGGTCATGAATTCGTGCCTCGTGACTATGTGGTTGGAGGTCATCAGGAAACAAAACCACATAAGTTGAGCGAACTGGAGAAGTCGACACGTGCGTTAGTGTCAGCGGCAGACTCACCATTAGGGCGAGCAGGGGCGGCCGCCCTAGGTCGCCGTCTGCGGAGTTGTGTGCCCTCCTTGCCAATCTTTTCCTTCTGATTCAAGTGTCACTGTTTTCATGCTTAAATAAGGAAACAAGCTTTGCCGCAGTTTCGGTGTTATTGTTTTCCCAGTGCAAATAAGGTTCTCTCGTGGTTCTTTTGCTTAAAGAAGGAAACAAGCATAAGTACAATATGATGGGATGGAGCCTTATTTGTCTACTTTAAGCTTCATTAACAAATCAATAGCTCATATGGTTCCTTTCTTAGAAGCTTAATTAGTCGATGGGTGCATCAAATGCCTTTAGTAAATCCTAACTGATAAGCTTGAATTTTTTGTAAAAGAGCCAACCATTTTTTAACCAACTAGCAAAGTTTACTTTCTCTAGGATATATTAGCTTTCACCAATATCATATGCATAAGTGCACATAAGCGCCATTACCAGTCATCAGGAGTTTAAATATTAAAACTAAGTTGAATGATAAATATTGATCACATAAGGGCAATAGTTAGTTGTCGTACTTATTACTAATTATCCACAAGAGTACTTTCTGAACCTCTGCGATTTTGCGCCCACTCAGTATGAAAGTTCGTTTAATGTTTCATTGAGATACTGAATCCGATATTTTCTTTAGACTATTAAAGTAGTATATTGCTCTATGTAGCTTTTGGTGCCGAAACCTCATGAAGATGCTTGTGCTAGCGGTGACACACATGAATGAGAGGCATCATGATGCTTCTCCAACTTCTTCGCATACCAGATCAAGCCTTAGAGCGTTGAGATCCATACCCTGCTCCCGCTGGTTGTTACATTGGTATTCCTCATTGGCCGCTTAGGAACTCGATATGTGGCTTTCCTGATTCAAGAATGTAGTGAAGCTTTTTATATGGAAGAGCTAATCTTCTCAAAATGTGCTCAATCATGATTCAGAACCACATGCTAATTTATGTATCTTGATTTTACCTTTGATTTATGGCAATCATGTCGTTCTATGTTGATATCGTTCTATTCGCCACCTTTGAGCTCGAGCGGCACATCTTGTTCATAGTCTTTGTTGGCGGCGGTCACTATCAATAGCGTGGCATCGTGCATGAACACGGTAAAAATTCCTCTAACCAAGGCAGACGGCTATACTTTGTGGGCAGATAATGGCATCCAAACCCATAAAAATGTCAACCAGTGTCGTCATTTTCCATTGTACATTGTGTAAAAATGTAGGAGGGAAGCCTTGCAGAGTGCATGAAGCTTAAGGGTAATCAGATCTCCTGAGGCACACGACGCATTGTGGACCATCTTAGCTCCAAGTCCCGGCTTGAGGATCCAACAAGTGTCACCTATCCAGGCTGCCTGAATGTTGAGGATCCAACAAGTGTCACCTATCTACGCTGCCTGAATGTTGAGGATCCAACAAGTGTCACCTATCTCCATCACGGTGCTACTCGACCCGCGCAAAGAGAAATCAACAATCCCCGACGCTATGTTCTTCCTCATCCCGTTTCCCAATCAAAGATAAGTCGGCCCACCGGGTAGCCAGCAGATGACATGTACGCGTTTAGGGCGTTCCTCACCAGGCCCCAGGCTCGAGGTGATTAGCCTAACTCCTCTAGCTCTCTGAACATCGCCGCAGATTCTGGCTAGATAAACGACAATGATACTCAAGACGATGTCGGGGTAAGCGCATCGGGTAGCCAACTGTTGTTCATAGCTTGAACCTCATGCCTTAGGGCATGATGGGGAAGTCGAATTGCTTGGGTTGTTTGTGTCGTCAAACCTGACTAGTAAGCTTGCACGTGCAATGCACGTCTCGACTAATGCTTTATTCTGATATACATCCACTCCCAATCAATTACACCTTGCATGCATGTCTCATACTACCCTATGTGTATAGTTCTTGTTGGCAGTGTAAGAAAATGACAACAAAAAACAACCAAGGTAACATTCATCATATGATATGGTACGATACAATCCAAGTTATCATGGAAGGTCTCAAACCACGTTTTCAGGCTCTTACATCAATTGAGAGTTAGTTTAAAATTGTTGAATGTCTTGTTTTTTGTTTCTCTCTATACAAATAGAGATCATTAATGGTGCTTTCAAAAACTATGGGATCACAAACTACACAAATTGATGATTATATGTGTGAAGCTCATCTATTTTGGGGGCAATGTTGCAAATTGCAATTTATATCTTTTCTCCGCGTGCCAAATTAAATGGTTTGTGCTTAGTCATTATGTTCAACTTATGATGCATCAATCTCAGCACCAACACAAACATGAACCTTCTCCAACACAACAAAGTTACTGAAAATGAGCTTGAGTCAAGCACATGTACACCAACAAAGCATTTCCCCCTTTTTAGGGTCTTATAATCGATAAATGTGTTGCACAACTGCAAAATTGGAATGGAGACTGTACATACAAAACATTATCTTGTTAATTCTTCTTTGATGTTCATTCTGTAAGAAACTTATAAAGTACAGTAGAAGCAAGCATATAAACTGGATCAATTTTATCAGTGGCAAGAATGATATATAGCTGACGTAGGCAATCCACATGAACTAACATAGAGAACAAGAGTGGAAGTTTCTTGACTGAAACATCGGGAACACCAAAACAAAATTTTGTTTTGCAAACAACAAGCTTCATTGGTACAGTAAGGTAAAATAATGCATTCTATATTTTGATCTTTACTGATTGTACAGGAAATCATAGTTCTTTTTGGGCCAGTTAAATTGGTAGAGTAGAAAATCTGACCTTTTCAAAGCAGTGTGATAACTTTTTCAGAGAAACATGGAACTTAAAAACCAAACTGGAAAAAGACGACTGGCTTAAGTTGTATAATATTAACAAGAAAAAAAAGGAAATGCAGACTTGCAGATATGCGCTACATCATTAGCAGAAGTGATTGGTTATGAATAACTCCTTAAGGTTAAAAAATGGCAAGTCTGTATAGTGTTAATCTGTACACACTACAAACCCGACTTTTTTTGTACAAGATAACCGGCTTTATTGTATGCCAACGGGGGAATACATATTCTAGTGGATGAACACCAACCGTGTCTACCATATACATATTCTTCCTCCATCCACTAACTATAAAGAGTTGAATGTAAAATATAGCTTTCCCTTGCATTAATAAGAATATCAAATTGACCAGATCTTAGATGGACGATCGTAAAGGGTTTCCGAAACAAAGTTCCTTTTCTAGAACAAATGAATCTATTCCAAGTCTTCAAGTAATATGTCTGTGAAAAGACAAAAAAGACATCAAGCACTCTATTTTCCCAAACCTGACAATCCGAGTAACAAAAATTATATTAATCTCGGAGGAATAAACCCTCATTTCCCAAACGACCAATTATAGATTTTGAAGTGCTTCTGACGAATTTCATCTTTTCTTGAACTGACACTCAAGCTATCAACTTTAGAGTTAGAAATATAAATAGCCTAGGCAACGTAGTGAACCTAGGCAGTTCAACCTAGTTATTTTCCTTTTGAAATCACATCATAACTATCTTACACTAGATGAATCCCCGCACGTTGCTGCGGGATATTTTTTGCTAAAATTTCTAATATGGAGAGATACGCCTCGTAACGACTTAATTGCATGTGCGTCAAAGCATTTCTCTTTTTTTGGGGAAAGCATATCTTTCAAATGAGTGCATACAAAGTAATTGCTTGCATCAAATTGTAACAGTAGTGTTAATACAAAGAACTGAAATGAAGAGTTAATACAAAAAATACGAAACAAAAAGTCTTTAAGTGATGACACTTGCCTGTTATATACATGAAAAGAGTGCATCAGAATCAGCATATAGCTAAAAGTAATAAATTTGGATGTTGGATTCATGCACGTGCGGTTATCATGTTGCCACATACACGAAAACTTATACAGAAATGTCACCTAGTTTAACTGAACTTAAAATCAAGCACCAATGCAGCAAAGTCAACAATCACTAACCTGCAACTCTCAAAAACAAACAAAATGACATTTTTGAGATGTGAAATAATGGATAATAGTATTGCAATGAAATGTCAGAAGAAAGAAAATTAATTCCATCAGGAACTATGTATGTGTCCAATGTAACTTTGAATATACGATGATAATTACCTTCAACCTGAAAAGGACGATGATTATTAAGTCAGCATAGAAATACTACGTGGAGGTGCTAGGAAAGGGGTTGATGGCGAGATTCATATCGAGAAGGCAATTCTAAAGCCCATCACATGCCTCCTTAGACCCCCATAAATTTATGATTTTGTAATGGCTATTTAAAGATGCACCACTCACCTCACATGTTACTGGAGGAGAGAAACCGGTCAGTTTGGCCTGGTTGTCCAGGAGGGACTAAGCGCATAACTACTTGACATGGGTCAAGTGTATTGCCACAACAGGTCAAGAGGACCACAACACCTCCAATTCCATATAAACGTCGTCGATGTCCTGCCTCATAAGCATTTAGTCCTCGAAGCTGAACTGCAGCTCCGGCTCCTTGTCTTAAAGAGACTATCGTGTTCATAATTTCTGTCCCTCCAAAAAAGTTCATAATTTCTATAATACTATTCAGTTTTGGTGATCTGCCATCGACCAAACAACAGAAACTTCAGAATATTCTATTTATGCATCCATAGTATATGCTCTTTACCTAAAACCTACGTCGAACACATACACAGACGGAAGTATAGAGGAAGTATTGTGGAATTTCAATTAAAATGGAAGCGAGCCATCATGATATGTAGTAAAATATGTGCGTTAACCACTAGTAGAAAATAGGACATCAGTCCCGGTTCCAGAGGGCCTTTACTCCCGGTTCTGCAACCGGGACAAAA
>CBMN010299788.1:0-11219 GCA_000582825.1 Hordeum pubiflorum | reverse complement strand
CTTCACCACAATCGATTGTGGCTCCAAAGTGACTTATTCCGTCTAGGGTGCTCAAACACCCAAGAGTAACAAATTCCACACAAGAAAGTATGGGGGAATCAATTTTCCTCTGGTGGAAGTGTAGATATAGGTCTCCTCCTTCAATCCCTAGCAAATCAATAAGTTTGAGTGGCTAGGAAGAGAGATCAGGCGAGAAAGCTTGAAGGGCTTTAATGGTGGAGAGAGAGAGAGAGGCAAGAGGTAGCTGGGAGGAGGAAGAACCTCCCACTTATATAGGTGGTGACAAATTGAACCGTCATGTCAGTTTTTACACTGCAACGGTACAACCGGTGGAGCCACTGGTACAACCGGAATTCACGGGTACCCTGCAGAAAACACAAAGCGGTACAATCGTCATGTGCTCCGGTAGTACCGGAAGGACCGGAACTACCGGACCACCACCTCCGAACAATCGGGTCAATAACGGAGCCGGGGCACCCTGGCTCCGGTGGTAGACCGATGCAAGGCGCGGTTGAACCGACCGACCGGGGCACTCGGTGGAGGCTAAGTCCTAAGCGGTACGACCGCCGCGGACACCGGTAGTACCTGTTAACCGGTACTACCGGGCCACCACCGCCCAAGCACCGGACCACCAACAGAGATAGGGACACCCCTCTCCGGTGGTAGAGCGGTACTTGTGTCGGTACAACCGCCCTGCCACCCCTCCAGGGAAACGGTCAAGGACCAGGCGGTACAACCACCGTGGTCCCAGTGGTACAACCACTTAAGACCTTCCTAAAGGGGGCAACTCGTGGGGAATCACCCCTAGGGTGGTAGTTGCACCAAAAATACCGGTGCTACCGGTACAACTGCTCGGGCTGGCGGTACAACCGCTAGTGTGAGAAAACATGACTTTGGCAGATTTATGAAACTCTCTCTCTCTCTCGAATGGAAGGGATAGGTGGGTGCAATATGAGTGTGTACATGTATTGATTCACCCATTGCCTTCCAATGTGAATTCCCTCTTAATAGCAAGGGTTTCCTATGACCAAAGAAAATAAAAGCGAAGGAAACACCGTCATCAGACTTTTCTGTCTGGAGGGAAAGCCTAACCATTTTGTAGCATGAATATGACGTGAAAACTCAAGCACCCGATTAGTCCAAAAATCGTGTTGTCATCAATATCAAAATACTAAGGGCTGGAGATGCCCTTTCACCATCTAAAAAGCCAAAAACACGTGCGGAAAAAAAATCCGAAGGGAGCGTCCAGAGCGCAACACGTGGAGGATGTTGTGGCGCACTCTCAGCGTGACCCTTGGAAGGCTCCCAAAGGGGGTAGCCGTCCACTAGTTGCTTTCGTCCATTTCGGTCGGGCAAAGGACGTCGTCCGGCCGTTTAACATTTGCACTAGACAGAAGTGCTAATATAAATACTCTCCTCCGCTCGTCGTTGGGACGATAACTAATTGTGATACTTCCACGAAAGTGCTACACCATCTTGTTTGGCTGCAGGTACCAATATGCAACAATTGCACAATTATAGAAACACAAAATCAGAAGAAAGAGGGAAATAACATAACCAATCAAGGCATGAGTGGGTGGATAGGTTACCTGGTCGGGGCAACAAGAATTCGGCGAACACGGGGGAGAGGCCGGGATAGGGAGGCGTAAGTTTGGCATGGGCATGGCTGGCCTGGTCGCGACTGATTGCTGGAATGGCAGCAGTGGCGACTGGAACCCTAGGTGCCCTTGTCCTCTTGAATTCTGATGGTAGCCTGAATACAGGCGGAGAAGACGTTACATACGAGTGTGTGTTGGGGATAAAAAATGAACTTTGTACACTGCGTTTTCTCTGGTTTTCTCCCGACGGGGACCGGCTTTCCTTTTTTTTTTTTGCTTCGACCGGGGGCCCACAATTTTGGGGGCCATGTGCGATCGCACTGTTCGCACATGCCCTCGATGGGCCTGAGTGTAGTTTATTATTAGGTATGTACTTGGTTTCATCAGTCTTCTTGTAGGCGGAAAGCATCATAGTAGACCAATGGGTCATAATTAGGCAGGCCCAAAATTGCGTGTCGATGTTGAATGCAGCTCAATCGATTATGGACCCTAATGGGCCTACGGCCCACTAAAATAAATGTACCAAAATTAATGAGGGCCCCAAAATAACAGGTCAGAACCATCATGGGCCATACGTAGACCCATAGTAACAATGGATCTTAACATGTCGAAATAAACCGTAGGACTTATTTGTCCCATACAAGCCGCGGGCCGTTAATAGGCCAAAACTCAACTCGGGCCTTAATGAACCCTAATGTACCCAACGCTTTTAGTAGGCCGAAAGGAATCTTGGGCCTGAAATGTGCCACAGAGTCCACGGTCCATTAGCAGGCCAAACCCTACCTTAGGCCAGAGCCGACCCAATTACATGTTGGGTTGTTACCAGGCCGAATGTCAGCTCGGGCCATAAATGTGCTGACATATTACACGGGCCTTTAGCATGCCGAAAGTGAGGGTGGGCCGGAAGTGTGACCTGGAGAACATGGGTCATTAATAGGTTGAATGTCACGTCGGACTACAAATGACTCAAGTGTGATGCCAACCGTTAACAGGCCATAAGTTACACATGCCAAGAAATGGCCCAACTCTTTACCGGGCCGCTAAAAGGACGAAAGATAGACCTGACAGAAAACATCCCAATTCCAGCAAGGGCCGCTAATAGGAAGAAAACACGCCGGGCCATAATTGGTCCCATATATATAACAAACTGTTAATGGGTCGGAACTGCCGATGGGCCCAATAATGTTTAAAGACAACGGGTCGGTGATGGGCCGAATTGATACCCTCCTTTTGGCCCGTGGTTGTAAATGGGTCATGTGCAAGCATGTTGTTATTGTACTGCCCTTTTTAACTAAAAGGGGCACCATTGGGCCATGCCACGTGTCGTCATTTCATTGGCGTGTGTTAATCATTGGAAGGGCAACCCATGTCGCAATGCTGAGTTGGCGCGTGGTTTTGCTGGCAAATGAGAATTTGACACGTGGAAAATAATCATTGGCCGATGCTGTTAACGGGTATCGGGTCCAAAAACCACGCCCGGTAGCTTAACGGCCTGTTACGATGACCGCCACGTGTCGGTTACCCCTTGACGAAAAACACTTTGATGATGTATCATTTATCATCCCGAAAAGGAACACTTCTGTGATGATAAATGGACTATTTTCATGGAACATTTCCGCGACATCACAAGTATTAATATCTTGATTCTGTCGTAAAATCATCACAAATGTACATACGTGACATAAAACATGACCTACTGTGACAAACGTGTATTATCACGGATGTGTTTTTTTAGTGCTACTAACCATGATAGTGCTTATTTTGTTTTGGGCTGTCGTGGTGCCTGGTATTTTTTCCTTTTTTGATACTTGCAATGCTTAATGAGTTGTTCACTTCTCTGGTGTAAGAACAAAGTTCAACCTATGGTTCATGTAACAAGCTGTTTATTTTGTTCATGGCAAAAGAAAAAAGAGGTTGTTCATTTTTGTTGTGCAGGTACCAAGTTCAGTGTGAGATTCATGCAACATGTGTGTGTGCGAGCCCGCTGTCGGCGCAAAGTCGAACCAGGACCATTTTAGGCTTTTAGCCGAAAGTGAAAGCCAAGGAGCAAGTAAAAAAGCCGGTCCGAGCAATAAGGCATGCTGATTTCCGTACAGATGCGCATCCACTCTCATCTTTGCTACTCGTAAGATTGTCTCTTTTCGTAGAAGAGTTTAGAAGGGAAAATTGTATTTCCTTTGAGCTAATCGACTCACCATAGCCCGTTGCTAAGCTGCCCCAGGACCAGCGAGGCCCTGACAGACAGGGATAAGTGGAACATGCGGCAGCGGCGGGCAGACCCAATCCCATGCACCGCCCGCCACATGAGCGCGTCCCGATCTGCATTTCCTTGCTCCGACGGGCAGCTTGGGTCGGGTCCCGGCGGCATATAATTGCAGGAGCCGTCAAGAAGGACACGGTTGGTTTAAAGGCAGTCCCCCACTTTCGTACTCGTTTCTTGTTTTATCATTGCAAAAGTGACATGTTATTAGCCGAGCATCTTAAGCACTAATCTAGCTTGCGTTTAATTCCCTGCTTGGCCAAACACGGCCCCGTCGATCGGTACACCCAAGGACACATACAGGAACTGTCAAGGACGGCGCTACGTACCGAGAGAGAGAGTTATTCCGATCAAACAGTTGTCTAAACCAGCTATGTGTATCAGGAGGTTGGCTTTTCTTCTTAATGATTTTAGCTAGGGGCGTGGTGGCGGGTGGCCCATGCACCGCTGCTCGTCGCTCAACCACTTAAATACCGATCTTGTCACTCAACTGTTTGAGAGTGTCCTGGATGCCCAACAAACTTTAACTGCTACACGACCATGATGACACACATGCATCTGCCTCGTGGCCTCATGGGTCTAGTACTCTAGTATATTTCCCTCGTGAAAACAGAGTACTCATCCACGGTGTGAAGCATCAAGCATGGACTCCTGGTCAAGACTTGGAGTACCATCGGTCTTGGCACTGTGGATTTCTGCATGCATTCGTGCAGAATATATCACCATTCCAAGTCCAGGCATGACTAGCGTCTATTCTGGATCTACCTCGGTCAGCACCACATATGGGCAGGAAGCAGAGCTCACTCCTTCACGTCACAGGTGAAAAACAGAGCAGGCATAGTATATTCCTCCTCACGACCTACCAATCCTACTACTACATGAGATGGTTACCTCCCACGTAAGAAGATAGACAGTACCCACTTTCTCTCGAACCCGGAGTTCTGGATAACTCCAATCTCCAATAATGACAGAGTTTCAGAAAGAAAGTAAAAATTAAATAAAATCAACAATAATAACACTAGTATGTGGTCTGCAATTGCGTCCTGCAAATAAAAAACCATTGCAGGTCTGTGAAATAATGAGTGCGTGGAGGAAAAAAAAATGGACTGCGAGCACAGCAATTTCCAAAACCTGTACAACAGTACCACAGCGGTAGCAAACAAGTGCTGTACAATGCTACATGAAAATGCCATAGAACAGACCAGATGGCTTCATTGATGAAAGATTATTATCTCAGAGGCAGTGAGTATACTAGAAGTGTAAGATCCCGGACTTTCCATTGGGAAAATTTCTATGCTTAATTTGTTTCAAGGTTACTCGACATATAGATCTATACAGCTCCCCGCAGGGGAGGGAAACACCGACAGTGAACAAACTAATCGAACCCAAAAGAATCAGATATTTCTTTGCAAATTGCGAGCCAATAACAGTACCTGCACTGCAGAAATGGATCGAGCAAGGGGCTCTCGTGGCCGTAGCCTGGTCGACCGGAGGATCATCATTGAGCCACGGTGCCCCGGGACTGCAAGGTGATGCTCCTCTGGCTGGGCATGGCGAGCATGGCGGTGTGATCCAAGAAGTCCTTGAGCTCCACCACGGCCTGGAGTATCCTCCTCAGGTCGTCGGCGCGCACGAAGCCGGCGGCGCCCAGCCTCCGCACGGCGTAGACGTAGATGGTGAGGCACCCCTTCCTGAACTTGAAGCGCGCCATCTCGCTGCCGGTGAGTCCGCGGATGAGCTTCTTGTTGACGTCCCCGAGCGGGATCATGGCCGGCCACAGCTGGTCCACGGCGGCCTTCATGGCCTCCGACTCGAACACGAAGAGCACCACCTTGGACTTCTTGGTGCCGAGGCCCAGCGTGAGCGTGTGCCACGCCTGGTGCGCCAGGATGGTGAAGCTGGTGGGCATGTAGGCGGTGGTGGACGGGAACGGCAGGTTCTGCAGCTCGCTCAGGAACGACGGCGGGATGTCCAGCAGCCGGAGGAGCTCCAGCGGCGACGCTCGCCGCACCGTGAACGACTTGACGATGAACTGCCCGCCGAAGCGGATGCCCTTCACGTCGCCGCACGGCTTGAAGCTCGCCTCCGCCGCCGCAGCCGCGCCACCACCGGCCTTGTCCTTCTTCTCCTTGTGCTTGTTGTGCTTATGCTTCTTCTTCTCCTCAGCCATGGTGATGGCGTGCCGCTCGTTTGCTTTGCTTTCCCCTGCTGTCGCTGCCGCTGCTGGAGTGAGCTGTGCTGCTAGGGAAAAGGCCGTAATGACGAGCCCCACCACCACCTCCCCTCCCTTCGCTGCGCCTCCTCCTCCTCCTGCCTGCTGGTACGACCATACCTCTAGTCAGAGTGAAGGACCATCCACTTCACCACTTGGACATTATTCAGGATGAGCTTTATTAACTCCATTATCGTATTTTTGTAATCTCTTCGGTTGGGCAGAGAACACGGAGGCGCTGTCGGTTGCCGATGCCGCCATCTCGTCATATAAAACGACTTTTTTAGTTTCATAAACGAGTTTATTGCGATTGTTTAAGTACGCGCACGCATGTTTGTCTAGTGTCTAGATACTTTGGCCCCATGTGTATCACTCCCTCCGTCCTATAATATAAGAGCGTTTTTGACACTCGTGTAGTGTCAAAAACACTCTTATATTATGATACGGATGGAGTATTGATTAGTGCTTTCTCGCCCCTATGCTTCTTAGTGCGGCCAGCCATCATAGCAACGAAGCTAAAGATCATACTCCTACTTAAAAGGTGGCACATAATCATAGGCTCTGCTAAAGAACACCGGGTAGTTTCAGACCTAATAATGAGACCCTGTTGGTGCGCGTTTCTAAATCTGGTTTCACTTTTACACTATTCTTAGTTTGTCCTGGGTGTTCATGATGATTGCTTAATTTCTTGGAGAAATATAAAGGTATGAGTAATTAAAGAAGAAGATCCATCTAGAGCAACCAACGACATAATTCGATCACAGTTATACGCCCTCGAAAACATGTTACATACCCGTCAGCAGTTGATCCTGAAGGAAACCAATGTTCGCTGCAAGGTGCCTCGCGGCGAAGCAGCAACAATCCTCGGAAGATCAGGTTGAAACTTCCTTTGTGCTTTTCCGGTCACGGCAAGTGAGAAAGCGAATGCCCTTGAAGGTATGTGACCTGTCGGAGACTGATCAGGTGAGGATCTTGACAAATAAAAGGCTATCGGCCACAGATGGCACTTCCCACACTTAGAAGTATGGTAAGCTTAAAAGCGAATCCATGGAAGAATTATGACAACAGCGATAGCGCAACAGCTAACATAGCTATCAGTATAGTTTACTGAAAAATTGATGCCGTACAGGAAGCTGCTAAATGTCCAGCCAATTCTTTCGAATTGTATTTGTGCCACTTCAGTATCCTATATATGTAATACTTCTTTGTCATTAGTGGATTGGCATATAGAGCATATGTTAAAGGCAGAACGGTTGCCCTTCATCTCAATTCTAAAAGAGGCCAGATTTTATTTTCATCCAAAATGGTCGTTCATAGTTCAAATCGAAGTGGCTAAGAGCTTAAGGCAGCATGCATTTCAAATACAGAGCTGTGTGTATCTGGCAGAGTTGCCGACAATAAAAGTTTCAACTTATTGTTATCCCTTTCAGTTTTCCAATCAGCTTAGATCACAGTGGAGCGATGGGGTGAGAAGATCAAACTCCCATCTAGTGGTTGATATCAAGTAAAGTACATCTCAAAAGTACAGCTGGACACTGATTTTTCAAGCGCAACAACCAGACGTAACATATAAATGCACGAGTCCACATCAATTCTCGCTGATGTGTAGCTCTGTAGCTCAGTTACATCAATATGCTTGGAAGCTCATGATTTGAAAGCCCAACAGATATGCTCAGCTCAACTATGGGTACAGAGTAGATGTCCAAAGCAGAGCTACTATGTCTAGTAGTAAAATGCAAGAAAGTTGTCGGAATTAAGCCTGAGAGAATAAGCCTACCGATTGACAGGACGAGTGCCAAAATATTCTGACCTTCTGAGTTAGGTACGACCGGAGCATTAAACACCCCTTGGGACAGGGCTGCATAAAAGTTACAACCCATGAAAACATGTAGAAGAAGATACAGAAAAGATGCAAAAAATCTCGAGAGAGAGATTATTATGTCTACTGAAAATACTGGAAGTGCTAAAAATGTTCAGTTGAAATTCAGTGTTATTACAATTGAGACAACCTTGCAAACACACCTTGGTGAGTGCATAACATACAATTGTACACATAACTATAGCAAAAAAAAGTCCAAGAAGCAGGTGACTTAAGATAGATATCATATTCAGTACAGTAAAATTGAACACATGCAAGCAAATACAGAAGATAAATATGTATAACTGGCCCTTTTGGATGATGAACTATGTGATCGATGTTTTGAAAGATCGTGATCCTGTATTGTAATCTAGCTTTTCATATGCAGTAAGTTTCCAAATTTCAATTATCAACCTTTGTCAAGGGAAAGATGTGGAGAAAGTCAGAAGACATAGGCAAGACAGGGCAACAAACAAATACGTAATAATTAAACTTTAGAAGGCTTAGAGCTGTCTCTTTCACCACAAAAGAACATATACTTGGCTAAATTCAGGCGGACATGCGGCAGACTGCAAACATGTAAGCACAAATCAGGGCCTGTGTTCATGCACCGCATTAGCCGTGATTAATTATGATAGCAACACTCCATCCACTTTAGGACACTTGAACCCAATGATGATTGCTAAAAAATTGACCTCAAAATGCTGCAGGAAATCAAAGCATCGACGAGACGAGCGTGCAGCGAACAATAAGTGAACATGTTGATAGTCTGAATTGTACTACCTAGCAAGGAGACGCAAAGCAAGCCCACACAAGTCAACCGACGAGCACGACTCTGCACGAGGAAGGATGAACCACACGCAACAAAGCAAGATGGAGAGGGACCAGCTCTGCACCGTCGTAGCAGATTCAGATATGGGTGTGCGCTAGCAGCAGCTCTAGGCTTGGTATCAAACGGATGAAGAGGCGAATCGCAGGGGAATTCCTCCGAATACCTGGGGTGCGTCTCAGAGCAGGTAGGCCGGATCTTCCAGCCGCGGGCGCATGATAGAGCTTGTCGTTCTTCGGGGCTAGTGGCGCATCCCGGACCAAGGTCGCTGCCAGAAGACGGGAGGAGAGGAGCTTTCGTCTTCTGCGCGAGTCCGGCTCCGGCTGGCTGACGCAGCCCGCTCTGAGGTGAGGCGAGGCGTGGCGCTGCGGTGGTAGGCGCACGACCGAGCGCACGGGCCAAAATAATCCAGGGGAAGGCGACAGGGCGGAGACCTGAGATTTCAGCGAGAAAAGGCTCCAGGGCACCGCCGTATGCCCCGTCAGTGGCGGTGGGTGGGTGGCGCGACGCGACGCGACGCCGTGATCGGGGTCGGCGTCCGACGACGCGTGTGATCTCTCCCTCGCGCGCCGGCGACACCGCACCGGGCGCGTCGTCGCGGCCAGGCGCGATTCCCTCCGGCCATGGGCCCTTGTGGCGATGCGCTTGGGTCTCCCCCCGGCCCTGAAAGGCCCTTTTTGTGTGAGAGGATCGGGCCCTGAAGCGGCCACGAACTTGCAGTTATGGGTGGGCCTGTCCACAGAACTGGCGGCGCATGCTTCCGGGATTTGAATGAACATAAATAAAACTCGTAAAAAAGACGTCCGGATTTTGTTCGCATACATGTTTTTTTTTCGAAAAACACGTTGCAAATGCTGACAATCACATACACGCATGAACAATCACCCCGATGAATATGCGCACACCCTACTTTTATAGCACCTTCGAGAGACTGATTTGACAAATCTTGATATATTGACAAAGTTATCATAAATGCCTCGTGGTTGATAGAAGCGTCTTTTCCTCCTGAACGAATATCGTCAATAGCAACACTCACTTGACAACACATACATGCTTGTTTCTTTTAAAGGCATGTATTTTTTTTTTTGAAGAAATGTCACATGTTTATGTAGGCCAAAAAAACCAACACATATTTTCTAATTAAAAATTTGTTTTATTTAGCATAGATCACAATGGTTATATTTTTTTCATGAACATTTACAAACGTTTGAAAATACATGACCAAATAAAATCAAATTTTTGATGATTTTTTATTTAAAAATTGCATTTTACATGAAGGGGCATATGCTCGTGAGAAAAGTTTATAAAACTATTTTGACATCAAACTAGATCTGTTGAATTTTTTGGCGAGAAGGGTTTGTATCCATTAGAAAAGTTCACCAAACATAGAAGGCACCCCAACCATAATAAAAACTACATAGAGACTCATGGACCACCAAACCACCATTATCGTCGTTAGAACGAATGTTGTTGTTACTCCTCTACCAAATCCGGCCTCCCTTGTCGATGACGGTAAGCCTTCGTGCATGTGTCCCTAAGGATCAGCGCCTTCAAGCCGCAATCGTTGTTGTTGAATCCTCGAATTGATCCGACAGACCTGACACCAAATATCACCAATCATACATGCACGACGAGAAAGCCTAACCTCGTTGGCCCAAAAAGATGGCAAAAATCTTGGTTGAATCTCTGTCGACACAGTTTAGATGGAAGAATTCGAGCAAGATCGGATCCCAAAAGACCAATGCGAAAAAGAAGTGTCAAGATCCGCCCGAGCGCGTACTTGCGAGGATTAAGAGCCCTAGCCTAAACTACCGCAAAAGCCGAGGTACCAGGATTCCCCTCCTCAGCACCGACCGTTAGGACGGCAAGTGATTACCATTGGTCCGGATTCATATGTAGATATAGTCTTATTCCCTAGAGACCCTATGATTTATCGAATCCAAGAAACGACGATGCTTGTCAAAAGAGATTTCTACAAGTACTGTGTTATCTCAAGTCATTCTAGATTTTCGAACAGATCTCAAAAGTGATTAAAAAGGCAATAATAAATAAAGTGTAGCGATAACTGTAACACCCAAAAAATTTAACCATGATTTTATTAACTAAAATTTGTCCAGTAATAATTTTTTTTGAATTATAATAGGTCCTTTAATGATTTTAGAGCCTTTTCTGTTTCTGGCTTTCAAAATTCTTCTCTCCATATAGAATTTTTGTACACCATTGTGGCCTTTGGTAGTTTTCTTAAATCATTTCATTCTAATAACAGTAGGAATTATTTTCATAATAAAAATTTCCCAAAACAATTCATTAGAAAGGCTTTTTCAATTCTTTAAATGCCTCTGTTGCACTACAACCATTTTAGATAATTATGTACAAATTCCACAAAAATTATGGGAGGTCATGTGAGGCCTACAGATCACTTTTATGCAAAAACCTAACTTGGTATTTTGGAAATTTTGAGC
>CBMN010299766.1:62-13056 GCA_000582825.1 Hordeum pubiflorum | reverse complement strand
GCTTGTATTCGAGACATGTCGACACTTAACTTGTATCTCTATATCGTGATTATGATGAGACAATATGATTTGTGTTGGATGATGTGATGATATGATGATTCTATTATGTGTATGATATGATGAGCATATTGCATGTCTCTGATATGATTATAATACTATATAAAACCTGTACAAATACTACGCACATACATAGCAGAAAAAAAAAATACGCAAATGCGTAAATATAGCAGTAGCGCTCTTTAGGAGGTAGCAGTAGCGTAGGTCACCAGCGCTACCGCTATATAGCGGTAGCTAAGTAGCAGTAGCGTTGGGCTGGAGCTACACTATTGCTAAGTAGGATAGCAGTAGCGCGGGTAAACCAACGCTACTGCTACAGGTTAGCTGTAGCGCCGTACTAGTAGCGCCGGCACCCGCGCTACTGCTACCCCTATTTCCAGCACTACTACCAGGCTTTCTGCTAGTAGTGTAAATATCAAGAGTCTTACATCAATTACATAACGTCTTAGATAAATAGGACCATTATGGTCATGTCTTACATAGATAGGGCCATGAAGGCTAAACATCAAGTAGAACACACGCAACGGAAATTTTCTATAACTTGGACCCATGACATCTTCCTTAAACCTACAGGCATTTTGACTAGGAAAGCGTCCTAGTTTGCATGTTTATCCTGAAACAACTCTTCCTCATAATCTTGTTCTTCCATGCCTGGCAAACTAAATAGCCAGGGACAAGCCAATGAGTACTTTTGACTGTACTCGCAGGAAACCCATGATTGAAATAAGAATAACATGCAAGGCTTAACACTAATTTGGTATTTTT
The DNA here is from genome assembly GCA_000582825.1 of Hordeum pubiflorum. NCBI lineage: Eukaryota > Viridiplantae > Streptophyta > Magnoliopsida > Poales > Poaceae > Hordeum > Hordeum pubiflorum. The sequence continues at coordinate 12,234 of CBMN010299766.1, read as the reverse complement.
GTGGAAAGCTAGTTTTTGAGTGCAATGACATGTCCTACCATTTTGGAAATCATGCATCAACAGGTTACAGATATCAATATGAACAGGTTTCAGATAACGATATAAACAGAGTTATCTGAACTCTAGTTTCATCATCATGACAACTCTTTTGTCATAGACCAAGAGTTCCTTCTCATGCCAAAAGTTTGTAAAACACTAGACATAGTTTAAGTCGAACTACCCAAATTTCCTTCACTATGGACACATCTATTTGAATAGTTTGCGACTCTGCAGAGGTTGCACAATTTACCCACAAGACTCGGGGAACTTCCGTGTCATCCACGAATCGCGATACTTTATCCAAGGTAAGCGTCCGAACTATACTTTTCTCCTCGTTGGTACCTAACCCTCGTGTTATAAAGACTCACATGAGGGGACAAATACATGCCTCATGCTAGAGGATAAATACATTAGGTCAACATCACAACTAGACGATGGGTCTCAACAGTGTGCCCGGTGTCGTCCATTCTAGAATGACACCGTATTGAGAATGACCGCGTCACTCCCGCCACTAGTGATGCGGAGTATTTGCCGATAATGATCAAGGTAATCAATAAAACCCCTTCCCATATAGGGGTAGTGTGCTTGTACATGTATGGTTGGCAAGGTCATCAAATCTTAAATCTAACCCGTTTTCGAAAACAACACACTCAACTTGCCTCGGTACACCACTTCTTTTGTCAAGTGGTTACCTAGCTTAACGTCTCCCAAGGGCAATAGTGGCACCCGTTGGATTTTTCAAAAGTTTTTGATAAATCACTTTTTTCTCATCTCGATGTATATACCCGTCCCATACCATAGCCAACTACTATATCCACTATCTACTTCACACCATCACAACTCTAAGTAAGGGTAGAGTCATGATCAATGCAAGTATCAATGGGCTCATGCAACGGAGGAAAACCTAGCAAGGTTGCCGCCACAATATCATGAATTTTAATGCAACAATGAAAGTGATGTGATGCCTTGCAAGGAAATAGTTTCATCAACATGGTCAAGTGTCTACTTGCCTGGCTCAATAAAGTATTCAATACTTCTGGTCCTTCTCCAGTCACTCCGTCTACTTCGTCAACTAACGTCGATCGCAATCTTAATAGGCAACACCACAAGGCAGAAATTAGAAGTGCTCTAAAAATGTCAAACCAATTTTGATAAATATTAGGGTGAGAACAAAAAATACCATAATTCTCGTTTTAGGAGTTGGAGTTACCGAAACATGGATCAATATGTTCAAAATTGAATTTAAATTTGAACATCACAGAAAATTGTGAGTGACATATATGAAAGATATATCACTAAATAGATGGGATTTTCAAAAGAATATAGGAGTTGGAACTATTGCATTTGGACTTTTATTAAACATGTGGGATTTTTCAAAGTTTGTTGGAAAAAGAAAAAGAAAAATGCCGCTGTGTAACTGGGCCGAAACAGGTGAGCCGAGCCGGCCCAGAGGCGAAAGATGCCCGGGCGAACGGGTACGCGCTAGACGGCCTCGTTTAAACCCAACAAGCGGGCCCCGACTGTCTGTGAAAGAGAGGAGTGGAGGATGACAGGCGGGGCTTGCCTGTCATCTCCTTCCTCGTGACCAGGGGGTCACGATGCTCACCGGTGGCAACTCCGGCAGCGGATCGAGGCGATGATGGTACCATTGGGCTCGCGGTGCTGTCGCCGTTCGGATAGTGGTGGAGGTGACCGCCGGATTTGAGGGAATCGACGGCGGTGTAAGTCCGGGCGGCCAGGCTTTGTGAAGAGCTTGCATCCGTCGCTAAGACCTACAAACGGAGGGGGGAGTGGAGGGAAACGGTCAGGAGGCTGTGGCAGTTCTAGATCGGACGACGATGAAGGCGGAGGAGGCCTGTACTGCGAGATCACCGACGACGCGAGGCGGCGGAGCTCGACTCGATCCCGATAACAACGGCCTACAAGGGACGAACGAGTGGCGTAGATGATCTGTTGAGAAGGAGAGAGAGAGATTGGAGGAGAGAGGGTTCGGGGAGACTTTGTAAGGTGAGCATGGGGTTCACCGTGAACGGCGCCCATGGGTGCCCGCGGTAATGGCTTCAGTGGCCGTTGGGATGGGCCAGGGGTGTCGTGCGATGTTCGTGAGGGTGGTATAGGGTGCCAGGAGGTGAGAGGGGAAGCGGAGCAAGGTCAAGGTGGGACCCTCATGCGAGATGTATGTAGCGGAGCTCGGCGGCGCTTGGGTAAAATTTCCAGGGAGAAAACAACGGCGTGGAAGGAAGGGCCCGACAGCTAGGCATGTCACGGATGCCGAGGGGACGTCGAGGGACACGGACCCCACGTCCAAGGCTATCGGATGCCTCGAGAGGGACGGGGTAGAGTGCGGTAGGGCACTGTAACGCGCTCCAAAGAATGCCTATTGCATGCCATGGCAAATAATATGCGCTATGGACACACCCACTTGTGTGTAGAGGCTTATGGGTGAAGCAAAGACTGATGGGTAAGCCTTAGGTGCTTAGGAGAGTTACTGTAGAGAGGAAGGAGTGAGGTAGAGCTAGGAAAACTATTGTCCTGAGAGGAAAATTGGGGGGTTTACCACCTCAATCATTGATCTAGGGGCAAGGCAAACTTACTAGAGGTACAATAAGACTAGGAGATGATTTGGTAAGAAGTTGGACTCAACAAGTATAGTGGGAGAAGTGAAAATAACAGCTTTTACATTTCACTAGAAGGTGTATGGTGCTTGTTTTGGCTAGGTAAAGGAATCTGATGGGCTTGAAATTTGCCAGGGATGTAACTCCTGATCAAATGTAAATGCTCACAAATTTGTAGCTCATATAGAGAAACTTTCAAGTGCAAAATTTCAAACCTTAGTTTTGAATAGATCTAGTCTCGTTGCACTGTTCTCCTTGATGGACCACTTGGTCCAGATGAAACCTTAGGTGATTTGAAAATCTCCACAAATTGCGAGCTCAATTGGTGAAACTTGACAATGTAAAGTTGGTCAAACTTATAATTGGACACAGAGGGTGTTGAAATATTTTGATGAAGCAAAACAACTTGGATTGAGATGGAACTTGGCAAGATAAATATGGAGGCATATGTGACTTGCTAGAATTTTCTTTGATTTATTTGACAATATTTCTTANNGAAATATTTCAAATATTTGAAATGTCCAGAAAGCGGTTTGGAGTGTTTTGTCCAATATTTTTAACATGACCATATGTTGAAACTTTTATATATGGAAAAGTATATGTCCACTGAGTTTCCCTAAATTTTCTAAAATATTTTTGAAATAAGAGTATAATTTTCTACTATAAAAGACTATTTCTGGCCTTAGGAAAACATCATTAAATAAAATGTAAAAAGAAATTATAAAATATTATTTCTTTTGTTTTGGGAAGTCTTATAGAAAATAGGTTCCAAATATCAATTTTGAAATATTTCATTGACCCTAATTTAAGTACTTGTAGTTCAAGTCTCAACTCATGGGTTTTTGAAAACCTAGATTTAGTAAATGCTTTTTGCCCAAAATATTTTTGTATAAAAATAGTTTTATGACATATACACATGGCATTATCATTGGGTAAAGTTTTATATCAAGGAGAGGAGTTGTGAGAGTAGGAGAATTTTTCTGAATTAGGAGTACACTCAAAAAAATCAACCAAATACCAATTCAATCAAGCATCAAATCAACACAAAAGTTTTTTTGAGTTATAATAATCTTAGTGATGTGATAAAAAACAAAGGGTGTAATCGACCTACCCCTCTTACAATAATCTCGTCCCTGAGTTTCCTAAACTAGGTGCTAAAGAGATATGGAAATTCGGGTCTGAGGTAGTCTTCATGTTCCCAGGTTGCTTCGGCTTCGGTGTGGTTGCTCCATTCGACCTTGGAGTACTTGACGGAGTGGCTTCGATTACAACGCTCGGCTTCATCTGAGATATGAATGGGGCTCTTACGATGAGTTAGGTCTGACTAAAGGTCAGCGGCTTGATGAACGAGGTTCGGGCAAGGGTCTGGCTCATCTGTGTGTTTCCAAAGTTGGAATACGTGGAAAAGTACTATGCCTGTGTGTTAGCCCTGGGATTACCCATACCAGTTAGTAAAATCCTGCTGTCTTGTGCTAGACTTGAAGGGTTAATGTATTGGTGTAACCTCCTGGTGACACGAAATTGTCGAATTTCCTAGGGAAGATGATCTTCCGATGCACATGGTCTTCAATTATGAGGTTGTTGAGGACTGTCAGCATCGGTTCCTCGACGAGATCTTTGGCTTTGACTTAGCTATGCAGGCTCGTTCTTCAATCAACTTCACTTGCTCCTTAGCCATTTGTCTTTGAGTGTTTGTTTTACTTCTCTCTCCGTACTTATTTGTGGAAAAAGCTATGCAGAGTCTTGTCCCTAAGGTTCCTTTACTCTTGTCTCAGAGGTCCCTAGCAAAGTGGTTTCCTTTATCCAACAAGGCTTCAGTGGGGCTACAAGTAAGATGACTGTCCAGAAGTATAGCTCGGCCAACTAGTCCCCATGGTTGAGAGTCTGACAAATGGGGAGGTCTACCATTGGCAGGTGGTCTACCATGATCCATTTAGTGTCGAGTACTTTATTATTGGACAGAGGGAGGCTAGTAATGAGGTCATGGAAATTTGTTTCATTCTAGTCTAGGCTCTAGAGAGAGCGGGGAAATCATGCTCACCTCACGCCATTTAAGAGGTGGAGTGAAGGGTGCCATCAACCTCTTTAGTTATTTCCTGGTTATGCATCCAAAGGTGACAATAAACAAAAGAACTCTTTAATCCCTCTTGATGTCCAAGGGCTTCATCTTCCTTGAACATTAATGCGGCTAGAATTGGTCTTGTAGAGGTGGCTCATACTGGCTCAGTAGTTAAGCTCTTATGCTCCTCCAACTTCAATGTGGTCTCATAGACTGCCATGGGTCTTGATCTTGTTTGGGTAAGAACACTTCCTACTATAGGGAGAGCGCTCTGAGGAGTCCAACTTCCTCAAGGTAAAACTTACACTTAAGAGATTTGGCAACTGGTGCACTTGAGTGCTTATCGACGATAGGACTTAGGTGTTGCTCTCACTCCTTGGATAAATAAGTATGTCGTCCATGAGGATCACAACGATTTATCCAAGTGCCACATTAACACTTTGCTTATGGGATATGTGAGAGAAGAAGGCATAGACCAATGCAACGGGCTTGATGGTATATTCATTATCCACATTGTGCAAACGGTGTGGACTCGGGTAAGTCTAGGGAATGATGCATGGCTGATAGTATCTTGATTCAACTTGCTCTTGAGAGAAAGCTCAGGATCCAATCTTTGCTCAACAACTTTCAAACTTACGGGAGTGTATTGGTGGTCATCACGGTTGAATATTGGACAAGGTCTTCTAAACTTAGAGCCAAAGACCATGGTCATAATCCGACCATGCTATTGCTCGGTAGAGGTTAAGGGTTTCAAGGATTCTAAGGTGTGACTGAACATTTATCGTATCATCCTAGAGCATGGTTTCTTAGATGCCAATTGTTCTATCTAATTCTCCAAACAAAATCATCTTATACTACCGAAAGCATCATTCCATGTAAGTCAACCCCAAACATCACTCATGCTATTGATATCCTCATGTCTCCCGAGAAGATGTCTTACAAAATCATACATTTCAACTATTCCCAAACTCACATGTATTTGTATTCTTCTGTAAAAATTCATGGGTAGAAAATACAAGCTGCTAATCCTGAATTAATAAGTCAACTCCAAACATCACTCATGCTATTGATATCCTCATGTCTCCCGGGAAGATGTCTAAACAAAATCATACATGTCAACTATTCCCAAAATCACATGTATTTGTATTCTTCTATAAAAATCCATGGGTACAAAATACAAGTTGGTAAGCCTGAATTAATCATCATGAATCCAAGTTCTCAGCCTATCCATCCAAGGTCCAAGGTAGTACATCACCATCCTAAGGAAACACTTATTATAGTAATCAAATATCATGTTTCTTTCCAACGAATCCAATCCAACGATCCATGAATCTCATGAATCATTATATGATCCATTAATTCTATAAATCCAATATTCATGGTGTTTCACACGATCCCCTAAAGTTCCTATAACTCCTTAATCCTTGAAAGGGCTATCTTATCATATAAAGTCCACCAATTTCCACTACCGTGAATAAGAAAAATCCAACGTCAAGTCTATAGAGATCCCTAAATCAAACTCCGACATATGATCCATTTTCCTAGTTTATCTTCCACCGAGAAACATGGTATAATGATCAAGATCATCGCAGTAAATCTGAATTACCTAGAATCATGTATCCAAATCTAATGATCTAAACATGGTATAACACGTTACTAGGGTCACCTAATTTTATCCAAATCTCATATCCAGTGAAAATTCGCACTTGTTCCTCCAAGTCATTATCATAACATCACCAATTTTCTATCATTATACCCTTGTTAATTCAAATCCTTACACGTCCAGGAATCTCAGCATTGTGATCATAATTCTCCTACTAAATCCAATTTTACTCTAGGGAAGGGTAATCTATGCTACTCTATTAACTTGGTCCCACCAAGTTTATTTAACCTTCATGAAAGTCCCATATCCATAAAAGGGTCTCAACTATTTCCTCAAGATATATATCATAGCCTCATAAAGTCATTTATCTAATAATCACATATCCTAAAGACAAACTTCCCTATGGCATCATCTGCTTTAGTGCTAGCTTAATGATGTAATGTGTTTGTTCACTACGGTCACTAACTCCATAATGAACCCAATGCTAAGCAAAAGTTATTGAAGCTTAACTGGTTCTCTTGCAATTCCGTAGGTTTGGCACGTTGTTAAGGAATCTAGCCAGTGTAGCTCGTGAGGTCTAGAACGGTCTAGGGATGGATTCCAAAATTGAGGGAAAAGCATAACTCCACTGAGTTGCACTTGGTTGAGTAGGTTGTCGCAAGAAGTGTTCAGTGGTAGATGTTGTCGAGGTGTAATTCTTGGGCATCTTGTCTCTCTGAGCTTCAATTGATGAGATATAGGAGATGTAAAAGTAACATAGAGGGGGGGTTCCTAAAGGCGGTGGTATACTGCAACTGCAATCAAAGAAGAGACGAAAAGGTCAAACACAATCATTTAAGATAAGATAGGTGATACAGTCGTGTACGTGTTGCCTAGGGGCAGAAGTACGACTTATATGAAAACACAAACATCAAAAGCAAACAACAAGAATAACATGCTTTCATTTGAACCATAACATGGACTTGACATCGCATAGGGAAAACCTAGCTTAACCATCCTAGAAGGTCATGGGGGTTGGCGATCTATTCTAGAGGTTCTTGCATTAGTTCTCTGGCATTAATCCTCGCCCGTTAGGATCTTCCTCTATCGAGTCTTCAGGGTATTTCTCAGGTGTTGCTACGTATCTTGACAAGTAAGGTCGATGACATGGCTTGTTCGATGAAATGATCCGTGTTGGGGCCTGAAGAAACTTTGACAACTTCTTACCTCGTGAGCTAACGGGACGAAGGTGGTTCCTCATGGCTGTCAATGACTGGATCTTCTATTGTCCTCATGATCGAGACAAGGCATTTGGTCTTCTAAGGCATCGAGGGTTCCAGGTAGGCAACCTTTATGCAATGAAATTAACAAGGCATGGTAGAGGTCCAACCTGTCGGTTACGTTGATGATAACATCGACACCAAGAGCGCGGAATGAACAAAACCATTTTCCTTGTCATATGGTGAGGCAGACCAACTGGCGAGGTTCTCATCCACCGGTGGTTGCGGACACAACAATGGTAGGGACAAGGTCGCTCTATTAGCGATGTATATCATGATCATGCACATCTTATGCCCTGATCATCGTGGGCCAAGGTTGCATCATCCTGGGGCAGTGTCAAGGATGTAACCATCTTCTGAGTCTTAACGTCCTCATACCTTGATAAGGTATCTCCTATTGGCGATATCTTCATGATCCTTGTAGCTGGTGCTCGAGAAATGTAGTTTGATAGGGAATACGCGTGCCTAAATCCAAGAGGAATACCCTAGATTCCAAGGAGGTTGTGATGTGACCCTCTCCTGGCATATAACCTTGAGTGTTTGTGACAAGTGGCAGGTTCACTTCTTGCTCCCGTCGTCGCCATCCGGGTCTGATGAAGATCCAACTGTGAGGAGTAAAAAGTGAACCTGCCACTTGTTTTTACTCCACATGACTATCCTATTGTGGAGACTTGTCGTGATGTCGCATACCTTGTGTCCAACAGATGTTGATGAGCATTTGGAAGGGTGGCTCCTTTCCAGGTCATCCACGAAGATTACAAGGAACCTAGTGGTCAGGGTCATAGGGGTGCTAGAGACCATTTTGCAAAGTTTTGAAAACACACATAAGGAGAGCCTAGAGAAAAAAATGGTGGTAGTGCTAAGGCAAAAATCTTCAGTTTTTTTGTAAAGCCAGAAGAGGTAAGAGAAATACAAGTTTTAGCAAATAAGTTTTTTAGGGTTCCAAAATAATTTTTATCCTAACTAACGTCCATGCTAACTAAGGTTTCCTACAGTCAGGAAAACTCTAATACCAGCTCTGTGGGGACCCCGACTCATAGGTTGAAGCCTCGGATTGTGTGTGAACATAACGCCTTACATACATGGTGATCCCAAGATCAATGCTCACTGAACACAGCGAACTGAATATCAATAGTCTTACATACATCACACAACGTCTTACACAAATAGGACCATTATGGTCAAGTCTTACATANNTAGGGCCATGAAGGCTAAACATCAAGTAAGACACATGCAGCGGAAATCTTCAACGATAACTTGGACCCAAGCCATGTGCCTTTACCCTACTGGCATTTTGTCTAGGAAAGCATCGTAGTTTGCATGTTCGTCCTCAAAGAACTCTTCCTCATAATCATGTTCTTCCATTCTAGGCCAAGTATATAGCCAAGGATAAGCCAATGAGTACTTTTGCATTTACTCGCAAGCAACCCATGATTGAAAGCAGAATAACATACAAGGCTTAACACTAAGTTGGTATTTTTGCGGAAAGCTAGTTTTTGATTGCAATGACATGTCCTACCATTTTGGAAATCATGCATCAACATGTTACAGATATCAATATCCACAGGTTCCAAATATCGATATAAACAGAGTTATCTCAACTCTAGTTTCATCATCTCGACAACTCTTTTGTCATAAACCAATGGTTCGTTCTCATACCGAAAGCTTGTAAAACACTGGACATAGATTAAGAAGCACCACCCTACTATCCTTGATTGTGGAAACGGCTATCCAAATTGTTTGTCACTTCGCAGAGGTTGCACACTTTACCCACAAGACTAGGGGAACTTCCGTGTCATCCACGACTCGTGATACTTTAAGTATCCGAGGTAAGCACCCGAACAATACTTTTCCCTAGAAGCTACTAGCATTGAGTACACTCGTTGGTACATGGCCCTCATGTCAAATCCTGACATGAGTGGACAAATAAATGCCTCATGTGAGAGGATGAATGCATTTGGTCAACACCACAACTACACGAGGGGACTCAATGGTGGGCCCGTTGTCTGTGCAATAGCCATATTCATCCATTCCGGCAGAACCTTGTATCGAGAGTGACCGCGTCACTCCTGCCACTAGTAATGCAAACTCTTTGCATGTAATGAGCAAGGTAATCAATAAACCCCCTTACCATATAGGGTAGTGTGGTTGTAAATGTATGGTTGGGACGGTCATCAAATCTTAAACCTCATCAGTTTACAAAAACAATACACTCAACTTTCCTCGGTACACCACTTCTTTATCAAGTGGTTACCTAGATCAAGGTCTCCCAAGGGCAATAGTGGCACCTGTTGTGGTTTTCGACAGTCTTTGATAAGTCACTTTTGTTCGTATCTCGATCTATATACCCGTCCCACGGCGTAGCCAACTACTATAGCACCTATCTACTTCCCATCATCACGACTCTAAGTAAGGGTAGAGTCATGATCAATGCAAGTATCACTGGGTTCATGCAACGGAGGCAAACCTAGCAAGGTTGCCGCCACAATATCATGCCTTTTAATGCAACAAAGGAAAGTGCTATAATGCCATGCAAGGAAAGAGTTTCATCAACCTGGTCAAGGTGATTTTTGCCTGACTCGGCAAAGTCTTCAACTCTTCTGGTCCTACTCCAAGCACTCCGTCTACTTCATCAACTAACGTTGAAAGCAATCACAATAAGCAACACAATAAGGCAGAAAATAAAATGCTCTAAAAATGTCGAAACATTTTTGTTAAATATTAGGGTGAGAACAAAAAATACAATAATTCCTGGTTTAGGAGTTGGAGTTACAGAAAAGTGTGAGATACATATATGAAAGATATACCATTAAGAAGTTGGGATTTTTAGAAGAATATAGGAGTTTGAATTATTGCATTTCGACATTTATTTAATCCTGTGGAATTGTTCAAAGTTCCCTTGAAAAAGAAAAAGAAAAATGCTGCTGCGCAATAGGGTGAAACGGGCGAGCCGAGTTGGCCCAAACGCGAAAGACGCCCGAGCAAAGGGGTACGCGCGCACGGGCCGCGTTTAAACCGGACAGGCGGGCTGCACCTGTCGTTGAGAGAGGAGGGAGGATGATAGGCGGTGCCCAGGGGGGTCGGGGTGCTCACCGGCGGCGACTCCGGCAGCGCATCGAGGCGGCGATGGGACCGTTGGCCTCGAGGTGTTGTCGCCGTTCGTGTGGACGTGGAGGTGACCGCGAGCATTGAAGGAATCATCGGTCGCGTCAAGTCCGGGTAGCGGGGCTTTGAGAAGAGCTCGCCCTGGTCGCTCTAGCCTCCAAACGGAGAGGGAGTAGAGGGAAATGATTGGGAGGCTGTGGCGGTTACATAATCAGAGGAGGACGGAGGCGGAGGAGGCCTGTATCGTGAGGTGGCCAGAGACCTGAGGCGGCAGAGCCGTCACAACCCTGAGCACAAGGGCCTTCTGGGGAGGAACGGATGGCGAAGGCTAGAGAGGTAGAGAGTGATAGGAGGAGGGAGGAGGGCTCGGGGCAGCCTTATCAGATGAGCCCGGGGTTCACCGTGGACGACGCCCACGGGTCCCCATGGTACTGGCTCAAGTGGCCGTTCGGAGGGGCTAGGTGTGTCGTGTGGTGTTCGTGGGGGTGGTGCAGGGTGCTGGGAGGTGAGAGGCGAAGCGGAGCGAGGCCAAGGAGGCACCCTCACGCGAGTAGTGTGTGGTGGAGCTTGGCGGCACTCGAGCAAACTTGCCAATGAGAAAACGCTGGCAAGGGAGGAAGGGGCCGACAACTAGGCATGTCACGGAAGCCGAGGAGACCTCATGGGGACACGGCCGTAACGCCCAAGACTGTCGGATGCCTCGGGAGGGACATGCTACAATACAGGAGGGCACTGTAGCATGCTCCAGAGCATGACTATTGGATGCCATGGCATATAATATGTGCTCTCCACACACCCACTTGTGTCTAGAGGCTTACGGGCAAAGCAAACACTGTGGGGTAAGACTTAAGTGCTGAAGAGAGTTATTGGAGAGAGGAAGGAGTGAGGGAGAGGTAGGAAAACTACTGTCCAGATAGAAAAATTTGGTGTTCTAGCCCCTCAATCATTGAGCCAAGGGCAAGGAAAACTTACTCGAGGTAGAATACGACTAGGAGATGTGGTAAAAAGTTAGACTCAAGGAGAATAGTGGGAGAAGTGAAAACAATAGCTTTTACATTTCACCAGAAGGTGTAGGATGCTGGTTTGGGCTAGGTAAAGGAATCCAATGGCCTTTAAATTTGCCAGGGACATAACTACTGATCAAATGGACTTGCTCACAAATTTGTAGCACATTTAGATAAACTTTCTAGTGCAAACATTTCAAACCCCAGATATAAACAAAAATGGTTTTGAACAGATTGAGTCCAGTTGCACTATTCTACTAGATGAACCACTTGGTCTAGATGAAAGATTTTTTATTTGAACATGTCCACCAATTTGGGGGTCAATTGGTGAAACTTCACAATGTAAAGTTATTCAAATTTAAAAATGGACAGAGAGGGTTTTGAGATAACTTGATGAACCAAAACTAATTGGATGGAGATGGAACTTGGAAAGATCAATATTGGAGGCATATGTGCCTTTTTGGAATTTTCCTGGATTTATTTGACAA
>CBMN010299744.1:0-10329 GCA_000582825.1 Hordeum pubiflorum | reverse complement strand
TTATTCCCAAAACATAAGGTCATTTTTGGTATGCACCACCGCACATGCCTCTTTTAATGGAGAAAAAAATCTAACTATCCCAAAACATATGGATAGACTATAATGGTCCCAACATGACCACGGGAGGAAAAAGACATCCATGTATAAAATTACACAAGAAAAACTGGACCCGATCATGAAAGAAAAAATGACAGGAAAAGGAAAAAATAAGACTGATGAATAAACTGAACAATTAGCTGGACCAGTTTCTAGTTTTGCATAAAGAATCAAAGAATACAGGTGTGTGTATGTGTCAAATGGAATTAAAAGCGTAACTGCACAAACTTCACTGTATCAACTTGGGTTCGACTCCCACCACTCGCGCATTATTTTTCTGCTTCCAGCGACGTCATGTGGGTTCGATTCACATCGTTCGGATCTAATGTACAGATCCGAACGGATTTTACAAATTTCGTATATATATATATGGATAGTGTAAAAGTGGCTAGATTGTTTCTCTTGCTTCATATATATCTGGATTGAACCTTGTGCCTCTAGTTTGACCTCAGAATAATGAAATCCAGCACCCTACCAGCCTCGTAGTCACCGAACCGGTGCCAACTTTTTCTTTTGCCAACGTTTTGACCAAACCTCCCCGCTTCTCCAAGACGGGCCTACAAGGTTCAAAATAAAGAAGACGGGCCTACAAGTCTATGACCAGCCACTAGACGTGTGATACAGTGCCATCTTAGGGCCGTAGCCCGTAGAGTCCCATCAGAGCAGCAGAGACAACGAACGAGAGGGCAAATCAGATTTGCAGTGAGTCCTTGGCTTTTGGTTGCTGCCTAGCCTTTGGTCTATCTTTCGCTACATGTGAATTTTGCTCCTTTTCTTTCAGTCCTTTCGTTGGACTTGATGGGTGCGTGCAGGGGCTAGGCGTTTGTAATTTTGCTTGATCTCTGGCTGGTCGTTTCGTTTGTACAAACTCGCTGTAATTTTGCTTGATGTTGATGGTACAAGCTCCCGCTACTTAGGCGTTTGATGGGTACTTTGTGTTATGGATGCTGCAGCATTTAAGCATTTATTAGGCGTTTGTACAAACTCCCTGTACTTTGTTTCTTGATGCTATCTTGATTGATATACCACAAGCAGTCGTCCTGCATGATTCGGGAAAAAAAAAACTTGATGAGTAGTTGCAGTGTAGGAAAAAAATGCTGCAGAGGATACTAAAATTTTCTTTCGCTGCCAGTCATAATCTATGTTTTTCTGCTTGCAGGACATTAGCAGGCGGCGGGATGAGCAATTCCTGACTGCTGCAAGAGATACTGTACTCGTTTGCATGGAAAGGTCAAGTGTTTCTTCACGCAGGTGGACAGAAACTCGAGGCATAGCATGGTAAGCTCAGGCCACCGTAGAAAGCGAGCAAAGAGAGATGCAATAGCTTATCCTTCGGAGGGTTCGTCAGGTTAAGTTTACAACTGACTTGCAACTTTCGATCACATTATATGGTACCGTTTTCCTGCAGTTACCCACCCTTACTCTTGAAACTGGTTTACAGGACAAGACAGTCCATATGAGCACGAGTCATCTGAGCCCGAAGATATTGAACGTATTAGACTAACACCCGAGCAGGATGATACAGACCCCTACATGATGCCAATGGGTGCCCGTCTAACGCAAGTGCAGGCGAAGAAAGTTCTGAAGAAAGTTGGAGCCATTGCACATCTACGTCGCAGTTATGACCAGGCGCAGTGTCCTCGTCTCCCTAGTAAGTCTAGTCTAGAATAACATTCTTCTGATTTTGAGTTGACAGTTATTTTGCTTTGAGAAAAATCAGTCCATATAAGCAACTATGCTACTACCACCCATGGTTGTTTCAGCAACAGTCCATAGTTATTATCTACCACTCATCTACATATTTGCAAGCTCGCATTTTATTCTAATATGTTCAGTATTCTGCGTGTATATGAACAAACAGACCTTTGCCACACAATACTAGACACGTACCTTCGGAAGCGGAGCCGGAGGTTGGTGCTTCAGGCACAGGGTAAGAGCCAGCGATGGCATACTGAGTTGCACGACACCAAACGTACCCTGAGGATAAGTGGAGGCTGGACTTCTTTTGCCCGCAACAACAACCTGCGGGAGGGGGACATCTGCCTCTTCGAGCTGTTGAAAAATGAGGGGGGGCTTTGCTAGTTTATATCATTCGCCATGAGCTTTGCTAGTTTCACGCTCTTGACAAGAGGCAGAGAGGTCTCTGCTCTTTGTGCTGGCATTTTGCATGTTGCTGATGGGGCTCTTCGCTGCTTTTGTGATCTGGATGGAAGTAGAACTATGGGCATGGCCACTCTCTGGAATGAGTAAGAAACCTATAAATGTATGGCAAACTAGTAACTTATTTTTAAACAGGTTGTGATTTCTTACTTCAGTGTCAGCCTTATTTTGAGGCATGAAGTTTAAACTAGTTGTGCTGACGAAGTTTGTATGAGGAGGCCACGTAATTGTTTGTATCCTCTGAAGTTTAATGAACTCGTGATGTCTAGTTTCTTAGTTCACTTGTGTATTTCCCATGGGCTGTTTTGTTTTCGTCACGTACAAACCTTCCAAAAATTATCTCAATTCTCAATCATTAAATTTTTGAAAGTCTTGAATTCCTTTTTTTTCACCATCAAATGGTTTGAACATTTTCAAGTTTAAATTTTTTTCACAATTGAGTGGTTTCAATTTTTTTCAAGTATCAGTTTATTTTATTCAGAATATCTCTCAATGTTTGATATTTCCACGTTTCAGAAAATTCCTGTTCAGAAAATTTCATGGTCTTCACTTCTAATTGAGTGGTTTGATATTTCCATCGAGTGGTTTGGAAATTTTCAAGTTTTCAAAAAAACACAATTGAGTGGGTTGAAAATTTTGAAGTTTCAGCTTATTTTATTCAGCATATCTCTCAATGTTTGATATTTCCATGTTTTAGAAAATTCCTGTTCAGAAAATAAGTCATGTGTGTATAATAATATCAATCTTACAGGCTAATTTAATACCTGAATCTGATAGCTCAGTACCAATATGAAAAAAAATCAATAACTTGGGGTAAAACATTACTTACATGGATAATACACTAAATATGTGTCCAACAGAAACTAGTTATAGCTCTATGAATCTAATTCTGTTTCTTCCCTTTGGGTAAACAAGGAAAGACTATTATATACCTCCAAATATGAGCTAATATTTCCAATTCATGTCTTTCCACATATAATTCAAATATGTGAATTAACATAGTAGATTGGACCCGCACAAAAGGAGCACCTTGAAATGTTCAGTACCGTAAAACTGAAATGTCCTTAAAACAGTGTTATATGATCAATAGATTATATATAGTTTGAAGATGAAAATTGCCTCAAATGCTGGTCCTCATATAATGCAGCATCTATAGGAAAGACTAGAAGATCTTAATCCCTTTTTCTTTTTTATTTATGAAGGTATTGCTAATAATTCAGATTTGGCAAAACCAGATGAACTATATGGTATGCCAAATATGGCAGAAGGGCCGCATACCTTGAAGTAGCATCTCTTGAAGTAATATCATCAAATTTGATTCATTAAGCCCGCCATGTTGCCCACCAGGTTCACCAGAGCAATTCGATATAAAGTAATACAAAATGAAAGAACTAGAGAATAATTCAGACAAATTTACTCACAGAAGCAATAATACTCTTGCAATAATCTAACCTTATGGTGCAAGCAGCAAACGGCTGTGCAATGTAAGTTATTGCACCACCCGCAACCCACTTTATACTTTGGTCACCTAAACATTTAGGGCAGATCTATAGATACATTTATTATCTTTTTGCATGCGGCGACGAATTTTGTAACTATTGGTGGGTAGTTGCACCATGATTCCTATGTTGCATCAAAGAACATATCAAGAAATGAACTAAAATAAAGCAGCTCAAAGCCTGTACGGGACAAAATGAAGAGAAAATAGGAGAGAAATCAGGGATCATAGAAATATGAAGCTCGTAATTCTGAGGTCATATGGATATAACAGCGCAAATCATGACTTAAGACATAGTATTCAAGAAGGAAAATGTCGGACAACTTATGAAGGATATTCTGAACTCTGAAACCTCTCTAAGAACTTGGGGAGGTTTATTCCAATTTTGTAAGTGAAAATTAGGTATCATACATAAAAAAAGGTATGCAGAAGCCATTCGACTGCAATTATTAGTTCATAAATTTGACAGTGCATATAAACATTAAAGTACAACAATAACTTTAACTACTACAAACTCCAACAGCAAAACGAAACATTTGATTAGTCAAGATGGATATACTAAAACAAATAGCATTGGCTTACCAGGAACTAATAGGACAGCCTGCAGATTACTTGCACATGAGAAAATAGAGAAGTGTCCTTGTAAACACACAGCATCATGTAAAACACATGGCTACATACAACCTAGTGCTTGGATAAGTTTCAATTAAATCTTACAGTACAAACTAAATAAACATCAAATAATCACAGTTCACAATAGAGTAGATCGACCTTAATGGCACCTCACGCATCAATAAGTTGAAATTGATCACAATATTAAATGAGCATTACCTAGTCCATAAATCCCAACAAGCCTGTCACTAGAGGAATTTTAATCGCAACAATCAGAAAAATTGCAGGTCTCAAACAACTAATGTTTTGAAAATTCTAAATCTGCAAATACAACAAATAAACATTATATAACCATGACCTACCGATTGACATTAATATAAATCTAATAAGGCAATGGGTTTATCTAAAAAAATGAGATAATCATATAGGCCAGAATAAAGTGAAGATAACAGAGATGGTGGAGGCAATGCCAGTGCTGCAGAGGTCACAAAACAGTAGCCCGATGTGAGTGCACATCGCAACTCAGCTTAAGTAGATCAATTTATTTATCAAAGAAGCCGATTACATCCTAACAGATTGACTTGAATACATGAACACGACTCTGTAACAGGGCCCATCAATTGGCTTAAACACATCAAAAGACAACCAGAGTAGGAACTCTTGCTAGAAAACTTGGAAGATTCTAGTAGATGACAACCAGGTAGAAGAACTCCTCGCCATCCACACGAATCAGCATCTCCTCTTCCCTGACTTGACCTTCCAGCACATCCTGCTAGGTGTTCTTGACTTGTAATCCGATTACTTCTGGTTGGCTCCTCAACACTCAGCAACGTGAAGACCATCAGTGAGTTTAATTCGGTTGTACGTGCTCCGACATTGACAGAAAAACAAGAGAAAGCAAGTTACTCATATGGCCTGCAATAAACTCTGCAATAAACACAAAGAGAGGGGGGAAAATCGAACCTTCTTCAAGCGATTTGAGCCAGCACGACTGGAAGACCACGGGGATTTGGTTGATACGACTAGATGACTGTCCAGTAGACCAGCTCCTCGACAGACGGCTGCAGGAATTCTTCTGCGACAACTTCCGGAGCTGTCTCCTGGTCACGGCTGTTCCGCGCCTCCGTCACGACGAGGCAGCCGCGGCGGCCGGAAGAGGGAGCAGCTGGGCCTCGCCGACGGCGCAGGGCGAGGCTGCGGTCCAGGATCGCCGACGACCAACCTGCAGCCTCGGAGTCGTCGGCTAGAAGGAGATCCCCGCAGCGGCCTCTCTTCTTCTTGCCGGGGTCGCGCATCTGCGCCGGCTGGACGGGATCGACGAAGGTGAAAGAGCCGTTCATGACGAGCATGGCGTTCGCTCCCCGCAGTGGGATCTCGACGGACGACATACCGGCGGCTGTCGAAATCGAAACCCTAAATCTGGCTTCGAGCAGCGAGAGCGCGGGAGAGGAGAGGATTGAGCTGAAGCAAAGATTGAGGGATTGTCGATCTGGGCGACGAGAATCGAAACCCTAAATCTGGCTTCCAGCAACGAGAGCGCGGGAGGAAGGAGAGAGATGGAGGATTTATCGGGTCCGACACAAAACTTGAATACGGCTTATACAAGTATCCAAAACAAGTCGAATACGTGTTTTATACCGTAGACAAGTCGAATACGTATTTTACACCATAGGAAATTGGTAAGTGCTTGGATCTTTTTTTAGCAAGAGGTAAGTACTGACTGACTGTTTTCAAATCAACTTTTTTGGCTGTTACCAGCACCTTGTTAATCACTATTTATTTTTTCTTTTAGCGAAAGCACCTTTTGGGCAAGTTACAATTCGGCTAATGGTCACGTTACATGGGGCATTTCCAAATTTGAATTGATTACGTATTAGTGCAAAGGAAAAGTTAATGTGGTAATGGAGCGACAGTCTGGCGAGAGGTTCGCCCTGGTCTCAGAAGGAGACGACAATGTGCTTTAACAGCGGATGTACGGGACACTTCCGCTCCGAGTGCCAGGCCCTGCCCCGATGCCCCATGACCTTTGCTTACTTGGGGTACGGTGTGGAGGGGGCGGGTTCTACTACGTCATTGTCATGTTGGACGATGAGCCCGTCCATCAACACTTGGCGACGGTCATGATCGTGCCGGACTAGGTCCCGCTCCCGTACATCGAGATTACTTTTGCTCACGGAGACAACCCTCTTGGTCTTCTCAGTGTCGTTTCCATCCATCGAGATGCTCCGTGTTTGCACCCGCGACAACATCAAGTGTGTGATCAATAAGTTCTTGATCTCCATTCAGGAGGCTAAGGTGGAGCCTGACCCGGTCCTCACTCTCGCTCAGGTGTGGATGCTTGTCTATGGGCTCCCGAGGAGGGCCAAGGTCGAGCATATTGTCAAGGTGGTCTCGGAGCCGGTGGCAAGCTCTTGACCGTTGACCTTGAGTCCTTGGAGGGTGATGCCCCGACTCTCATCAAGGTGCCCTGTCCGGCGCCTGCTGACGTGGACCGCTCGTCGCTGATCTTCTACTTCGGCAAGAAAGGGAAGCCACTCACATATGAGGTGGATCTAAAGGACCTTGAAAGTAGGGCGGGGCTGGTACCACCTTTCCCCTCCGCCGGATCCCTCTGTTGGCCGGGAGGATGAGGACGTGGAATCTGCTGAGAAGAGTTCTGATCCACTGACGACGAGGGCAGGTCTCCCTCTCAGTTTTCTCACCAGCGGGGGCCTTGTGTCTCAATAGGGTCGGGCTCAGTGCCCCTCTGGGGTGTCCGCCCTCGCGGTAATCAATGGGCAGGCATCTTCCGTTGCTCCATCAGCCGCTCACCTCTACCTCCCCACTCTAGTCATGTGTGATGGGTCCCCTGGGCTCTTCCCCGGGGGGAAGGAGGATACGTTGAGTGTGGGATTGGACATGCACTAGTGAAGATATGGCTAGCCACAATATGTTAGTTGTCGGTGTGAAAACCGGCAAACCTCGGGGTAGGGGATCCCGAGCTGTGGATCTCGGACGGATGGTAACAGGAGTAAGGAGACGATGTTAACCCAGGTTCAGGCCCTCTTGATCGAGGTAATACACTACGTCCTGCTCTTGTTTATATTGATGAAGAAGTATCGAGTACAGAGTTGGTCTATCTCGAGATCGTCAGATGTGTTCTAACTCTAGGGCTAGGTGAATGATGTTGTGTTGATGTCTCCTACACGGGCTAAACCCTACGGCTTATATACACGCCGGGTAGGGTATCTAGGGTCAACTGGCAACCTAACTCGGAGTATGATTACAGTAATGTCAACACTTAACAGAGATAGACAGAGTCATGTTGGTAATGTGGCCCTTCAGAGTTTTCAAATCCTCCTTCACCAGGTCGAGTTGGATCTCTGCTATGTCTGCACGATTTTGCAAGACGGCTCTTTCTTCATCAAAGCTGGCTTTGGTCTTTTGCAAGAGGTCGGATGATTGGCACAAAGAGCTTTGAAGATTAGCCGCCAAAATTTCCGCATTCTTCTTCAACTCTCTCTCTTGCTTGAGCTTCTTCTGCAAGCCGGCCACACACGACTCGGCTTGATCCAACATATCCTACACATTATAAGTCCTTAGCGATAGTTTACAAGCCCCGAGCCGCCGCAGGCAGACGACCAAACACTTGGGGGCTACAATACACAAAATTTGCTCCATGTTTAAGTCCCATGCAGTTGCAAGCATTCTACATGGCACTTGGGGGCTAATGCAAGTCATTCTTTTCCTTTATAGAAGACCCGACCATCTCAAAGAAATGAGTCGTCCCTTGGGGGCTACAGGTTACATTTTCTTTATTATAATGATTTCAGGCATCTTAAAGTACCGGCTCGTTATTTTCATAATGACCCGGTCCTTGGGGGCTATGGTCAGTTCTCACAAATTACAAATCATTTCCCGGAGACCCATCTCACTACTTATCTTACTGGAGCCGGCCCATGGGGGCTACAAGAGTATGTATGACAGGGAAAAAGGATGGGTATTTCATACCTCATATTTGCGCTTGAGCATGCTTATGAGATTCACCTCAGCATCTCGGCTCTTCGACAGCCGGGTCAAATATTCTTGGTGCAGATCATTGACACCAAGATTGGCAAAGTTAGGGAGCTCTAATTAGCTTTCCCTTTTTACAACATTACCGACTCATCCTTGGCTACGATTTTGGCCAAGGCAGTTGAAGCTTCGGGAGCTTTGTAAGCCTCTCCAACAATGGTCATTTCTACATCACCCATCATGGGCAATGTGACAGTGTTTTCCACCTTGTGTGCGGGGCTGGAGGTGCGATCAGGGCTTGGCGGGTCAACATGCTGGGCTGGGTCATCAATGGCAGTCTGATCTTGGTCTGGCATTTCCATTGTCATCGGCTCTTCAGCATAAACCGGCTCATTTTTGCAAGGCGGCTCAAACCCTATGTCTGGGTTATGCTGGCTAGCAGGCACAATTTAGAGTTCTGGATCGACTGTTGGAGGGTCTGAGTGTTAAGACCGGCAGCAGCAAAAGACGACCCGCCAACTTTCTTCTTTGCTATGGATTTAGCTCTGAAAACATGAAAACGACATCAGATTAAGGGAGTTACTATGATGATAAAAAAGTGTGGGTCAAAGATACTTACCCGCGATTTATTGTGAAAGCAGGGAGCTGAGTTGCAGATGACTCGCAAGAAGAGGGCGACGTTTCCTGATAATTCGAATCAGAAGGATTGAGTGGTTGTTTAAAAAGACCGGCTCGTGGACAGGATGAAGTTGGACTATGAGGCACCTCAACTCGTTGTTTGCGGGCGGCTGGCTCTAGGGGTAAGCCGGAAGATAACTCCCCGGAGCTGCTTTGGGTCTTGCGTTTCGACGGACCGGCGGGTTGAGTTTTCTTCAAAAGAAATTGTGGGTCTAAGTGAGCATTTGGATGTGAAAATGGAACTTTTCTGACGGCTCGTCTCGTCCTCTTCAGGATATATGTTTCTGATGAGTTGAATGAGATTGAAATTACCTCGATGTTACTGTCTTGGCTGGTTTCGGTATTATCCTAGTAAGAAGGGGCATCAGCAAGTTCAATCAAAAGACGGCCAAGTGAGTCAAGCTCTACCTCTGACTCCTCTCCAGTAGCTGCTTCACCAGTCGAGTCATCTGCCTGCTCAACCTGAGGAGGAGCAGGGTTCTAGGCTCTGGCTTTCCACCAGTCAGAGTTTGCATGTACGCATGATAAGCCAGAACATAAGTACAAGCATGAAAGCAAAATGACTGAAAAGAAACATGAACAAGTTTAGGAATACTTACTGCAGGAACGGGGTTCGTCAAGCAAACGGGTGCAAGCCCAGTCAAATTGCACTTTTCTTTGGGATCAACCAACAGTTTCTTTGTGGCTTTGGTAACTTCATCTTCAGACAAATTGCTTTGACTAAAGCGTTCTGCATCAGCGGGCTCGCCAGTGTAGTTACACATCAAGTCGTCCCTTAGGCTAAGGGGTTGAATCCGCCAACATATCCAACACCGGGTCAGATCGATCCTAGTGAGGCCATGATCTGTTAAAGCCCTTAACTTCAAATAAAGTGGCCCCATTTGTTTCCTCTCTTCGTCGGTTGGCCAACCCGGAAAGGCAACAGTAGCATTGAGTCGCTCCAGTCTATACCTTGTGGAGAAGTGTTCTTGCAATATAACCAAGTCTTGTTCCAACCCTTGGGATAACTCGCCAGTTTTGCTTCCGGGAAAGAACTATTCTTTCTCTTTTGGATTGAAATTCCACCAAGTTCCACGCTGGGTCCATCTTTGAACTCGGTCTGATGATTGATGTAGAAGAACTCCCGGAAGAGAGTGACAGTTGGTTCTATCTTAAGTTATACTTTGCAAAGCACTTGAAACTGACAGAGGTTGGTGATCAAATTGGGGCCAATATCTTGTGGCCTGAGATTGAAAATATGAAGCACGTCCCTGAAAAACTTTGACCCGAGCGGTTGATACGTCTCCAACGTA
>CBMN010299741.1:0-11445 GCA_000582825.1 Hordeum pubiflorum | reverse complement strand
GTTAGGTTTTTAATTTGTCAAGTACTCTATTCACCCCCCTCTAGATATCCCTTCTAGTGATCCCACATACTCCGACGAGGAAGAGTGGTACATGGGAGACGTAGGCATGTGTGTCCCATGTCTTACTCTTCCTCGTTGGCAACTCACAACTTCACTTTCCGAAGCTTGCAAGCGGCGAAGATGCTAAACATGGGGAAAAACAAGGACTTGGAGGACATATGTCGATGAAGATTTAGACTATGTTAACTTCTTGACACAATTCTTTAAGGAAATATATCGAAAATGTAATGAATGTGATCCGATTTAAATGAAAGTCATTCAATTTGCATGAAAATCGTTCGGTTTGTTCAAATTCCATTTCAAATGTATGCAGACGTTTGAGATGCGCGGTTGCATGGTCGTCTATCGTATCACTGCGCGGACGCGTCCATGTTGAAGATGCGTGAAGGGGATTGAAAGGGTGAAGGGGGATTAAAGTTAAGTCCTTGTTGAACCATTCCAATCCTCTTGGGACTTGGGAGGGGCCGCATTGTAAAACATCCGTCCATCCTGAGGACCCGCTTATCATAAATTCACCGCCGGGGGTTGTCTGGTAAATAGACGAGAACCCCTCCCTCCCTGCTACTGTTCTTCTTCACATCTCTCTCCCTCCTCTCGCATCGCAGGGCTGCTCCGCCTCCGCCTCCGCCTCCCCCCGCCCTGAGCACAAAAGAAAAGGAGGGAGACCGCAGGGAAGAGAGGAGCGGACATGGACGACTACGCGCGGGAGATGATGGAGCTCAAGACGCTCGTCACCCGCACCCTCGAGAAGAAGGGCGTCCTCGCCAAGATTAGGGTCTGTCACTCCCCACCCCCTTCTCACTCCCGATCCACTAGGGCCAGGGGCTAGGGCGGATCTGCCTCTCCTCTCCTCCCGCGTCCTTCCAGGATCTCCACATTTCGTGCTTCCACGATCCCCTTCACCGAATCTCCCACATCTTCCTCTCTCTTTTCCCCCTATCGGAGCTGAAATGCGCCCGTGGAGTAGACGAATGGTCCCTTTGTGCGTAGAAAATTTTCACCCTAGGCGCCCCGTTCCTGTTAGATTCGCTGTGCGTTTCAGATTCTACACGGAACCATTTGATAGTTTGGGAGGGTCCAGCTTTTGTGTGGGTGCTACTGCTCCTTTTCTTGTTCTTCAGATTGCTGGACAACCAAACAGTAATCTAGCTCGCGCAACTCTAGTTTCTCTAGTTCGGATTACATTATCTTGCAGAAAATGTTCTTGTGAGTTATCTGCATCACCAGGTGATCTCAATGCTACGATGCGATAACATCTTTGTTTGCACAATAAGCATTAAGCATCAACAGTTTCTCTATTTTTGTTATTATGTTGCAAGGACATAGAACAGTTGGGTGTATGGTTCAGTTTAAAGTATGCAATAAATTTACATATATAACTGTTGGGTGAAGAAGATAAGATGTGCTGTTGTTTCCTTATCCATTAAACCTAGGTTATGTTTGATAAAGTCTACATCCATTGCTTCCTTACTATTAAATCTAGGCCATGTTCGATGAAATCTACATACTCCCGTGAGTTGTTAGATCTACATGGAATTGCTCATTCTGGCACAAAACATCATATTTTTCTCATCATTTGTCTTGCATGACCAGGCTGAACTGAGAGCAAGTGTGTTTGAGGCCATAGAAGAGGAGGACCGAGTAATAGAGGAGAACGAAGATGGCGGGAATCCTGCTTTGCTTGGTAGCTGCAATGACCGTGCTAAGCAGCTGCATGCTTCATCGTCAGGTTTGTGCTTTCAAAAATGGTACCTAGTTATTGGATCGATAAACTGTACCTGTTGCCAGATCTGGTCTGGTAAGTACGATGCTCTACGATTTTTAGTTTTCTACTGTTGTTGGTGAATATATATTCCAGATGTATACTAGATTGACACTTTATTGCATGATAATATTTTTCTCTGCTGTATATATTGGCAGATTTTAGCTTAGTCACCCTTTTTAGCTAACAATAATGGAACTCAAATTAATTTAACTTGTTGCATACCTTTTTCATTTTCTGAAATATCTATCCTCGTTGCTCCTCTGTTATGACCAACTGACCTATGATTCTTTATCTGCCATGCTTCTGCACTGATGTTAACTGAAAGAAGCATTTGTAAAATGCAACTTATTACATTTGTTTATGTTGCTTCCGGTCTCGATCACATATGCCTTCAATGTTGAAAGTCTTCAACATTCGGCAAAATGTTTTTGCAAGCTATGTTGGATGTGAGTCGTTCACACCCTAGAGTTTCTGTTGCTTGCAGGTAGATTATTAACAGCACTTATAGGTGAATACTTGGAGTGGGCCCAGCTAAGTCACACGATGAAAGTTTATTTGCCAGAATGTAATCTGGTAACCATTTCTTGTATTTATTGGATCTAGTCCCGTTTATGAAAAAACAACATCCACTAATGTGTGCCTTATACTGTAAATCAGCCCAAGGATTTCTGGAAGAATGAGCTAAAGGATTTTTCTAACAAAAATGGAGCTGAAGGGAGCAGGAGCGCTGAGAGTGGTCCCATGCTTCTAGATGTTCTTCAAGGATATCTCAAATATGAGGTTAATCTCTTGCTTACTCAGCAGTTCATCAAAATGGGCCTGCATTAATTTGGCGAATGGCACATTTCTCGAGTATTTCTATGTGGATAACCAACCTGTAAAAAAAATGCATGTCTAGCCATAAGAAAAAGGCTTGTGATGCTCGGTAAGGACATTCTAATTTTGTGAACAAGTCTTATAATGCTAAATAAGTCTGCTCATTAAGGATATCCTAACTGTGTAAGGAAGTTAAAATGTATTTAGTTTGGATTCTCAGCGTAGAAGACTAGAATTACAAGTTACTTTGACTATTTTATCAATAAGAACTATGTTATCATTCTCTAAATATAGTCAACAAAAACCTTTATCCGCCATCGGTGCCTACTTGTTTACTTGAAATTGTTCTATTGTGTAGAATTTGTCTCAAACGAGGATGGCTGGTAGGAGAATGGTCAATTCTGAGTCTGATCCAACATTGAATACTGAGCACCGGAACATGAGGAGGCCACCATCTTCATCTTCAGTCGCTGGCGTGCCTCCAATGGGAAGGTGTGCATCACTTAACCTACTAATGTTCCACCATTATACTCCCTCTGTCCCATAATGTAAGACCTTTTTTGACACTAGTGTAGTGTAAAAAAATAGTCTTATATTATGGGACGTAGGGAGTAATTTTGTTGCAGCTATTTGCCTTCTTTTCCCTGTAAATGTGGGTAACACTTGTCTTTTAACTTGCCAGGCAAATGCCACCATCACAGACATCAGGTACCTGACATTTAATTCATTCATTTTGTGACATACCCATGCTGTTGCTAACCTAAATAAATTCTAAAACAAATGCTTTTGACATTCAGACCGAAGAGGGGGCTCTTCCGCTTCCAATACAAGGAAAGATGAGTACAACTGGGGATATGATGCTGATGATCTCTCGGAGGAAGTATTGCGGACATCCACTGCTCTGGAGAACATCCAGTTAGACCGTAAAGCCCGAAACTTGACAACATCTTGGAGGTTAGAACGGTTGTCGGAATTGTTTGCTTTCTACCTTCCCTTTTTCTGTCTTTGCCTTTGGGATGATAATTTATATCCTTGCAGGCATCCAGGCAATGGTGCCGAGTAGAATCTTAAGGTGGAAGAACTCCAATGCGCTGTTGGCTTGCTTGGTTCCCCCTGAGATTTCTGTATCTGCTTCCGGTTGATATAGACTGCACGTGTGTGTGTGTGTGTGTGTGTGTGTGTGTTGTAATCCAGCTAATTATGTACCTGAGATGAGATTTTATAGTGAGCTAGACCTATTCATTGTAATCTTGTGTCTGATACTTGCGTGTGGGACGAATTGATTTGATTTACATCAACGAGCTTCTTTTGTCTCAAATTATATCTAATACTTGTCCACGGCTGCTCAAGGGTATCACTGAGCTTCAGAATACTCAAGTCTGGGGATGGATCCATTCAGTAGTGTTATTATGAAAGGATAGATACATATTGTATTATTCGTTCTGAATATTTTATCATCATAACAAACGCACTATAGAGTATTGTACTTTCTTCCTTCGTCTTCATTTAAGTTGTGCATGGTTGTGCTTTCCCTCGTATGTGGTTACCAGCGAACTGTCCGATGAACGCTCCACGAACTTGCGAGCATTGCATCTTGCTGTGCTGCATCTGTAGTAGCTCCTGCATATCCAGCAATCACATGTAAACAAGTCTTCAGGTGAAGGAGTTGACGTAGCTCTATAATTAATACTAGTAGTGTTTGTTGAATGCAGTTCCATGTTTCACTGCTTAAACACAAACACTACATATTATAACTGGTATGTAACCAAAAAATTATACTATGCCCCAAAGAAAAACACAAGGGGCATGAATTCATGGAGGTGTCTGTTATGTTCTTAATTTGTATTACCTTGGAAATGAATTACCATTAACAGCCTTCTGACCATACTTGCGCCAATGGAATGCCGCATCCCCAGATGACACGCATTCTGTTGGAGACTGGAATGCAGGAGCAGCCTCACCAGAAGAAGTCAGGCCATTTGCGATACTTGATTGCTTTTCCTTTCGGCTGAAAATGGAAATTTCAATCATTGAATTTCTTGGATCAAATAGATGTACTAACTTGCATTACATAAGTCCTTCACAGTGTAGAATTTTGACTAGACATACTCATTTCCAAAACAAAACAAAAATCAAGAAAGCAACAAGTCTGACATACTTTCCTCCTATTTTTGCAGCTGCGGCTAATGACTAGACCTGAACCTTTATGACACCGTTGTTTTCCTGACCATATTGTACTACTAGGTTTTAACTCGAAATACAATATGTTGCACCATAGTTCTCTTACATTAAGAGTTAGTACTCCACTGCAAGATGGAAACCCCAGGAATCTCAACAGTTTTTTTTTCTTCCCTTTTTAAGATAATGAATCTCAACAGGTAGACACACTACATTGTTTACATCAGTCAGCTCAGTGGATCAAGGACACTTAGGATCTATTTCTTGTTTACCGCAAAATTGCAGTCCACTCAGTGTTGAAAGGGTAGCACAATGCAGTAATAGTTCATAAGTATAATTTTCATCATCATTAATTCATAATGGGATAACAAATTGGCAACCACAACATGGTGCTTGTTCGTAACAGAATACCATAAGAACATAACTGTGCGTCACTGTTAAAAAACATAACCGTAGTCTGCTCTTCGCCATTCTAATCCACAACCTCCACATGTTCTGGAAACTAACACAGTTTTGAATCTCGATATTAAACAACATTAGCATACCTTGTGTTGCAGTGATAGACCGGACTAGTGTTTCCAAATTCATCGACGTAATCACAGCTGCTTCTGAATGCCGCAGCAACAGGAGCTGAACCAAGAACGAGGTTGCACCCTCCTAGCTGGCTTTCTGCTGCAGCATCATTGCTGCCATGGGCGCCAGGGACCAAAACTTCTGTACTTGCCGATGCTGGCTTTTTTGGAGGATGGGGCTGCGGATGGTTGTGTTCACCATTGTATACAATTTCCGCAATTTGGCCATCTACTGTTGTCTCCACTTTCCTCTTGACAGGGCAGGTTGGGTGAGTGCACTTGTAATAGCTCCGCGGGAACTCGCTCCCTTTCACTTGTTTCTGCCCATACTTCCTCCAATTGTAGCCATCACAGGACAGACGGTTTTTCACACTGTGAATTGGCTTGTTGATATCGTGGAATGCCATCATCTGGTCACAGGAGCCTACTTGTTCTGGATCGATGACCATTTGTTCACGTGTGGTATCTAAACCAGCATCCTGTGACTGAAGTTTGGAACAATGTTATAACATCGTAACA
This sequence comes from Hordeum pubiflorum, assembly GCA_000582825.1. NCBI lineage: Eukaryota > Viridiplantae > Streptophyta > Magnoliopsida > Poales > Poaceae > Hordeum > Hordeum pubiflorum. Next base: position 5,535 of record CBMN010299741.1, on the reverse strand, counting down.
TTATAAGATCAAGCGATATTTTCAAAATAATCGAAAGATGAAAAATAGGTATACTTGATTTGAAGTGTCATTCTTGGGAAGTAGCAAACATTTGACGCTATCAGATGAACAAAAAATTTATTTCTAAATTCAGAAGTATTAACTGAATTTCAGTGAAGCACTGACCATGGTTGCAGCGATTCCTGCAGATAGATCACTTGGTGGCGGTCCGAAACGTGTTACCTTTGGCCGCCTAACTATAACAGTCTCTCCTAGAGAGGTGTTCTGCGCGGAACCAGTCCCAGTGAAGTCTTTCAAGAGCTTCGAGAAGGAAGTGAAACTGGAGAAAGGCCTGGAAGCTACAGGCTTCACAGGTGTTATCTTCTCTTGACTTTGCATCTTCCACTGACAAAAGAGCAGGAGGAAAAATTCATGAACTATTAAACCTAATCAATCACGGTAGGTTACATGCAAAGTAGTTTATCGACAATATGTTTCACCTAGTAACAGAAAAATTTGTGCTGAAAATTGCAAATCAAATATCTAGATACGAACCAAGTTAAAGAAAGAGGCTGGGATTGCATTAACTTATGAGCAGAGCACAATAATACACAGGTGTGTGCTTTTTAATGGAGATTACATGTATGTGCATGAAACCATTGAGAAAATTTGAGATGACAACAGAGAAAAGAGAAAGCCCTTGTAAAAGGAAATGGAGGATCAAAGTAAAGAACCTAGATCAGAACATGAATGAATAAATTAACTAAATTCCGAGATAAAGCAATTTTAGCTGAATTTTGAAGGTTGATCAAGCAACAACAACAGCAGAACATACTAATATAACAACACAACTTCGAAGTGCTAACTTACTTTTCCTGTTACCCACTTATGAACAACTTGAGTAAGGAAGAACCGTTCAAAACAAATTGAGCAACAAAAACAATGGAAATATAAGGTCCGCGTACCTAGGCCCTTGTGCTCTGTGCTCAGTCACAGCCGTAGACTGGTAGATGCAATGGAAGGGCAAGAAGGAAGTTGAATTGCAGAGTTGACAATAAGAGGAGAAAAGGAAGATAGTTGGGGTGCATGCATGACTGTTAGGTCTGGGCTCCAGGGGTTAGGTAAACACCAGATGGCTAACCTCATCAGTACTCACTGTCTGCATGTTTCACTTTGCAGAGTATCATAGATCTGGAACATGTACTCTTGCCTGTAAGGGAAACTGCACACCACAGTAGCCCATTGTATTCATTGTACCAAAATGTTATAAACATTCGATACGAGAGAATACTTTGCAGCAAATAATCTCATCATTCAAATACCAATCAAACAGAACAGAAATGATGGAATGCGACGCCACAGTGTTTGTTTATCGTCACTTCACCTCAATGATCAAAATGAACAAGCTAATTATAGAGTACTGAAAGTTCCAGAAACAGAACATGGTACCAACAAGAAAAATACAAAGAAACACGTTTCTTATAAGATGAATAAATGAGAGCAGAAATTTACAGGACGGAAAATGTTCCAGGTGAAAGGAAGTATATGCATCTTCAGAGAATTCTTGCAGGGCACAAGGGATGTGCAAGAATAGTTACATGATGGTGGTAGGCCTGCTGAAAAAAATCGACCGCCACACCAACAGAAGAAACATACACTACAACTGAAGAACAGAATAAGCATTCAACTGTCATAGCTTTGAGTTCTTTCTGTCTTGCCCCCAAACTGCATTTCGACAGTTCTGTTTCCAGCGCCGTCTTGTAAATCAAGGATTGCGAAGTAGACATAGCTGAAGCTTGCAGCTCAAATATGCATGCTAACATGCTTATTGCAACATTTTTTAGTAAAGAGCAGTAGAACTGTAGAACTCATATAAGCTATCAACCAGCTAACAGTCTAAACAGTTGTTTCCACTAGTGGCATTGAATTAAAAGAACTTGTGCATGCGATCGATTAACATCGAAGAGCAAAGAACAAGAACACATCTTATATAGTAGAGTACTAAGATATACACAATTACTCTGTTAATCATAAAACTAAGAGGACATGAACTCCAACAGCTGTGATCCATCTATACTTCATCACCGTAGGAACATAAGCACGGTTAAAATCGCATTATCAAGTAATGACCACCACAGTCGAGAACTAACATTTGAATGTGAAACTCGTCCAAAACTTTACTTACACAAGCTCTTTTCTATGCTATTTCGTCTACTTTGAAGCACAGTCCGAAATCAATCGTTCGAAACATGACAGGCAACACTAAGGCAAGCTGCTACAGAACTTGGAACACTGACCAAGTGAGAGGTCAATCTTCCTTTCGGCCCTCCCTGGCCTTGTTCTTCTTCTCATCCTCCTTGTCTTGGATGAGGCGAGCGATCAGGTGCAGCAGCTCGGCCCTCATTGCCTTGACGCTTTCGGCGTCCACCTCCTTCCTCACCGTGTCGAACCAATCTGCTCCACCCTCCTGCTGCTGCCCTCGACGGTCCCTCCACCAGTTACAGATAGCCCTGGCCAATGCAATGACGTAGACGCCGCAGTCGTGCCCGTTGGCTTGCATAGGGGTAGGCCCCTCGACGAGCGGGACCCCGTTGGCGGCATCGGGGAGCAGCGGGCGGAGCACGGCGGCGAGCTGGCGCGCGGCGTCGAAGTTGAGGACGCCGAGGCTGTCGTGGTGGACGAAGCGCGGGCGGGAGGCGCTGTTTGTGGCGTCGAGGACGAGGAGGGTCCAGTGGGAGCCGCATTCCGCGACCGAGGCGTCGGGGTTGTCGTTGACGGGGAGGAGGACGAGGCTGCGTGAGGCAAGGCGGATCGGCTCGGCGACGGCGGCGACGGATTCCGGGTCCGGGAGATTCGACAGGAGGTAGGGTATGGAGGGCGGCAGGAGGAGGAGGTCGCCGTCGTCGTCGCCCTCGAAGGCGGCGGAGAGGTGGGCGAGGTAGAAGGCGATGATGCGGTCGTTGAGGAAGTGGGGACCACGGAGGATGGAAAGGTCGGAGCGTAGGAGCACGACGTCGCCGTAGCTCAGGACGCGCTCGTTCCCATCCTCGCCGGCGGTGGAGGCGGAGGCGGCACGGGCGGGGCGCATCTCGCAGGCAGAGGTTGAGGAGATGCTTCCGGAAAGTGGTGGTGCGGTTTTCCGATTTACTCCCTACAAGTGTCCCGATCTGCCACGAACGAGGCGCAGGGGTGTGGTTTTAACACGGGAAGTTAATGAATTGCGGTTTTGGTAAATCTCACGTGTATGAATTCATGCCTTCTTGTATCAATGTACATCAATCTAAGGGTATCTCCAACGCCGGTCCTCAATACATTCCGCATATGTTCGGATCACGCAGTCCGGGGCATGCCTTTTACCATAAACCGAAGACAAACATAGGGAGGGGGTTTGTGTGCGTCCGACCGTTGCCGCACCAGCTTTTGACCACCCTGACCCACCGAAAACCCCTCCCTCGCTCGCTCGCGCTTCCTGCCCCAAACGACCGGCACCGCAGAGCATCAGTGGCCGCATGCATGCCCGGCCTGAGCGGACACGACCTCTCATTGGCACCGGCATTGAAGCAGCTCGCCGGCCGAGAGAGCGTCTCCCGCGCCGCTTCCCGGTGCACGCGTCTGCCCCGCGTTCAAACGACACCACGACCACCCGTTCGTCCCCCTACCGCCCACATTAATGACACACGGTTGCCGAGAAACCTACTCCGGCGCCACCCGTCCGTCTGCATGCCGCCCACCATTGCCATTCGGCTCGCTATATATGCTCCAGCCCCGGCCATAGCCGACACTCATCCTCCTCCGGTCTCTTTCTCCTCTCCGCTCCATTTCCACCATGGCCTCCTTGCACTCCAAAGCTCTGGGACGGGTTTACGCCAGAGCAAAGGAAGGAGATGGCCGCCATTGCTGTCGGCTGGCGGGCCAGCAAGCAACCGGAGGCTGACGACGTCCCAATGAAGGACACGACCGGCGACGAGCTGACGCCACCCTCGCCGATGCATTTCACCATAACTATCGGCGAGGCCCGTGCCCATTTCATGGACATGGTGCGGGATGAACGGGAGGAGCAGTTTCGGGAGGTGCAGGGTCGGCGCGGGCTACAAACTCCAGCTCCTCAAGGAGCATCGGCAGGCAGAGCAGCAGGGCGATCGCGTCGGACGCGGACGTAGGGGAGAAGGCGGCACTGCTCGAGTCCTACCGCTCCATCGGTGAGATCCACCTCGACCTCTGGCGGTACCGCCAGCTTCAGGCAGAACTGGAGGCCGCCTACAAGAAGTTCGACGAGGCGGCGGACGAGGTGCGGGGCAAGAGTGACGACAAGGAGGACATCGCATGATCCGTCAAGGCCGCTCCCCGCCGCCACGACCACGAAGCTGGCATGTCCGCAGGAGTCGTCGACAACGAGAAAGAGTAGTGCATGGTAGGTAGTCGCCGCTCGGGTCCTAAGAAGGCCATTGCTCTTCCCCTTCGCTTGAAGCCAAGCTTGGCGGGCTGGTAATCGCCTACCCATTAGCCACTTAAGCTGCGGTGGCGGGGGCTGCTGCGAATGAGCTGGAGAAGGCGAAGGCAAGTGTTGGAGCTTCAATTCTCGGGGCTCATGGCGGTCCGGTGGGGAACTGATACCTGTCCAACATATCTATATTTTTTGATTATTTCATGTTGTTATACTATCAATATTTTATGCTTTATATGCCATTCTATATTGTTTTTGGGGACTAACCTACTAACTCAGTGCCCAGTGCCAGCTCATGTTTTCTGCATGTTTTTGGTTTTCTAGGAAATCCATACCAAACAAAGTCCAAACATAACGAGACTTTTTGACGATTTTTTCTGGACAAAAAGAGACCTTGGAAGCTTCGGGAGAGGACCAGATGGTGCATGAGGGAGCCACAAGGCAGCGGGCACGCCTTGGGGGGTAGGGTGCGCCCACGTGCCTTGTGGGACCCCTCTGCCTCCGATTGACCTAATATCTGTGTGATAATTTCCCATCTATTCAGAAACCCTCACGGGAGCAGCCGATACAATTTTATCGCTGTCGCGAGCCTTTGTTCTTCCGTGATCCCATCTGGAGGCCTTTTTCGATACTCTCCCGGAGGGGAAACCCATCACGGAAGCCATCTTCATCAACCTTGTTGTCTCCATGATGATGTGAGTAGTTCCCGCAGGACCTACGGGTCCATAACAGTAGCTAGATGTCTCTCTCTCTCTCATGATCTTCAATACAAAGATCTCTTCGGATACCTATTCAATGTAACTTTTGCGGTGTGTTTGTTGGGATCCGATTAATTGTGAGTTTATGATTAGATTATTCATTGGAAGTATTTGATATTTTCTGAGATTTATACATGTGTCATTTTATGGCTATGTATGCTTTTTGATCTACCGTGTCATATGCTAGTCTAGCTGGTTGTGCGTCTACACAACCCTTTGGACTAGGGACCATTTAGGATAGTCTTCATACAATGCATGGTCTCATAAACAAGTCATGTACTTGTTGATACACATCATTCATAATTTCCAAGGACTATCTTTATTCATAAACACATAGGAAATATCATCATACAT
>CBMN010299735.1:0-12895 GCA_000582825.1 Hordeum pubiflorum | reverse complement strand
GATTGGTGGAGTAATAGTAGTAGAAGCATAATCGATTCGGTCTACTTGTTTATGAACGTGATGTCTATATACACGATCATTGCCATGAATAACATGTCATAACTATGTGCAATTCTGTCAATTGCCTAACAGTAATTTGTCTACCCCCGTATGCTATGTTTAAAAGAGAAGCCTTCAACGAAAATTATGGCCTCCAGGTCTACTTAAACATAAATACTAAAACCCTAAAATATTTTGCTGCAATTTATTTACTCTTATTTTATTTTACGTTCATGTTATCTATCTCTATCAAGATTTCATTCTTGCAAGTAACGAATCCAAAAACTTGACAACTCTCCTACCCGCAGTAATCCCCAGCCCCGATAGACCAGACGCGATTTCACATCATGGAGCGTGGACTAGGGGAGAGCTCTTCCGTGTTCGGGTGCAACGATCCTACTAGCTAGCACGGTAGCGTGGTTGGCGTCCCTAGCTTACGAAAGAGGCAAACGCAAATGCCAACAAACGAGTGAGGACAGGACACACCGCGTAAGATGGATCCCCATTTATTATCGCTGCTTGGTTCAGAAGTAGCCCTCGTGCCTCCTTGACGGAATCAACAGACCGGCCGCCGGAAGCAGCTAGCACCACCAGACGTCAGTCAAACCTCGTGCCACCTTCGACGCTGCAAAGGCAGACAAGTCAAACCCGCCATCCGCCCCGTGCGACAGCGCGCCGCCGTACCTCTTTCGAGTGACGTACGTGAGATCCGTCGGGTTTTTGCTCTCGTCGCCACTAGACGCAAGACGTAGTGGTCTCGTCTTGGGTGTAAAATGTGAGACGAGAAATACCACCTCTTGGTGGACTGACTGACGTGCGTGCGACGGTAATTTTAGTAGTACCATATATCGGTCTACGTGGTGTGTGCACGAGAGAGTCACTATACTTTTCTTCAGCGCACCCGTCGGTGTATGGTTCACACGCATTTCGTTGTCGTGAACAAGTCGGGTCCTCCGGCGATCGATCGATGGAGAGCGGCCGGAAACGCGTGATCTGAATCGTTGTAGCGTCCCCTGATTGCCACAACCTTTTTTGATTTTTGAACCCGTCGCGACCCCGCGGAAAGACACGACACGAGCCAGGCGTTCCCCGGTCAATGCGCTTGCGTGTGCAGACCCCTACAGGAGCCGAGTGGTTCGAGTCGCGGTCAATAGTTTCCGTGCCCCGCAACGATCCATCGATCCATCCATCCATCCATCAGCAACCGCCACGCCCCTTTCCGCTCCCACACGAAAAGCCCAAGAACTTTCCTCACCCCGCGGCCCAATCTGCAAATCAAATCCTCCACGCGCACGCGCCCCTCTACAAATACCACGTCCAGCCGCTCGTCCACCACCACCATCACAAACCACACCGTGCGCCACGCCCCCTCCCCCTCAAAACCTTCCGAAAACCGCCGCGCCAACCGCCGCCCAGCCCCTCCAAGAAACCGCACGCGGCGACACCCCGCCGGCGGCCAAGATGGTGCGGCTGAGCAACACGGTGATCGGGATCCTGAACGCGGTGACCTTCCTCCTATCGGTGCCGATCCTGGCGGGCGGCATCTGGCTGCGGGCGCGCGCCGACGGCACCGAGTGCGAGCGCTACCTGGCGGCGCCGGTCATCGCGGTGGGGGTCTTCCTCATGCTCGTCTCCATCGCGGGGCTCGTCGGCGCCTGCTGCCGCGTGACCTGCCTCCTCTGGTTCTACCTCGTCGCCATGTTCCTGCTCATCGTCGTCCTCCTCGGCCTCACCGTCTTCGCCTTCGTCGTCACGCACAAGGGCACCGGCGAGGCCGTCTCCGGCCGCGGATTCAAGGAGTACAGGCTCGGGGACTACTCCAACTGGCTGCAGAACCGGGTGCAGAACGACAAGAACTGGAACAGGATCAAGGGCTGCCTCCAGGACGCCAAGGTCTGCAAGTCCCTCGAGGACAAGAAGGAGACGGTCGAGCAGTTCATGACCTCCGATCTCTCGCCCATCCAGGTAATTAATTTCACTGCCAATTCGCCTTCTTACCTGCTATTCTTGTCCATTTTAATTAATTCCAATTCATGTCTGGCAATAATAACAAATCTAGGCAAAATATATTCGATGATCCGAGATGAATTTGATCAAGTAATAAATATGAAAATATGACTTTTCTTTTCACGTGTCTGCGTATGTGCTCGCCAAGATATTTCTGAATCCTGCCTACGGGGGAGGATAAGATACTAGTACTAGGTCCTGCCTAAAGTCAACAAATTGCATGCAGTTTGAGAAACTGTGGTAGGAGCAGCACAACTTGATCTAGTGTGATGTTTACGTGTACGGTTGTGCCAGAGGTCAGCATCATGTAGAGATGGTCAATCAAATTACTCCACTTGCTCATTCGTGCAGACAATAATCAACTATTCCCAACTAAATTAGTAATATTTCCATATAATAGTTGCCTGCATGGTTAGAAGGTAAAGAAATCCATCAAGTGCAGACCAACGTTTTGAATACTACTGGCAATGTTTGATACGGTCCTCCCATGGCGATATTGTCAACGGACTGCTCCTGATTCATAGTGATTTTTCTTCAGCCCAAAACAACCCTCAGGCCTGCTCCGCATTAAATTCTTTCCAAACGTTCTGACCGTTGCAACGTGGAACCAGACCACAAGTTCGGCAGTGACACCTCCATCTCAACGTTCGTCTGGGCGCCATTTTACCAAACTTTCCAATCATTAGGTGGCAGTATTCAACTGCTCCGTGACCAAATTATAACTCTTTCTATAAAAATAAAGACGAGGACCGAGCCATTGAAACTTTTTTTCGTGCTGAAAAAAGAAAATTATTTAATTCATATTTGCGACGGAGTCTGACCATTTTCCGTTTCCTGTGTGCAGTCCGGCTGCTGCAAGCCTCCGATCAGCTGCGACTTCAAATACGTCAACAACACCCACTGGACCGGCCCGGCCAAGTCGACGGAGCCCGACTGCAACGCGTGGTCCAATGACGGGGCGCTCTGCTACGGCTGCCAGTCGTGCAAGGCCGGCGTGGTGGCCACCCTGAAGCGCAACTGGAAGCGCTCCGCCATCATCAACATCGTCTTCCTCGTCTTCATCGTCATCGTCTACTCGGTCGGCTGCTGCGCCTTCAGGAACAACCGCAGGGACCACCGCAACGGCGGCGGGTACAAGCAGCAGGGCGCATACGCTTGATCGCTTCTTGGCTCGGTCGTTGTTACTCGGATGGATGTGATCCTCGTGTGTCTCTAGGATGGCCTGATCTAGCTTTGTACAGGCGAGATTATTCTGTGCTCTGATCATCTACCTAGTTAGGTTTTACTCTATCATCAGCAGGAGGGTTGTGTATATAATTTATGTTCTTTGATACCATGGCAGACCATTATATATGTATCAGATTATTCTGGAGTTATTTATTTCATATTATATATATTTACTCTTGTCCATTTTTTCTAGTAATTGATCTGCGCCTTTGATTGTTTCTCTCGACTCACAAAGCCACAAGTATATTCTGGAAATTCGCGCGGGAAGTAGTAGTATTCATTTTTCATTTTGACATCAAGTCTTTCAAATGGTTGATGAAATCTTTCTTTTGATGTCCCATTCAGTGTTTTGACAGCAGCGTGCTGTGCAATCCCTTTAATTTTTAAAACTTTGACCATATCTAAGATTGTAATTGTTTTTCCTCGATGGCATTTAAGCGTGACGGGCATGCGCGCTTTCGAACAAAACGATCTCTGTCACCTTCACTTTCTTGGTTCTCCAGCGTGTCACCTAGATCAAGTTGTTCATGATCAGTAAAGAAAGAACTACCTTCGCCTAATTACCGTCCTTACATATAAAAGCAGTAGCAGACAGACGTGTAGGCGTGCCCTCGATGTTCCTGACTACTTGCGCCATCCTTCCCATCGAAGTATTACCAGAAAGGAAAGATATGAAGCTATGAAGACAGATGTGCTGGATCATGAATCATGATTCATGAGAGAGGCAAGTCCAGCCCACCACAACCTCTTAAGATGTCCTCCTCGTTTCACTTTCGTCTGCAAGAATCGTTATAGCTAGGCATGGCATCGCCTTCTTGATGTCGTTTCTGCGCGACTCTTTCGCGTTGGACTAGTAGCCCTTCTTAACATAGGCCTCATTGTCTTAATGAGCTAATTGGCATCTTCCGGTTATATGTTTTCCATGTTGGCTCAGTCATCCTAGTAATGATAGACAGTGATGGGCTCATGGCTCGTTTGGTCATAGTTGCTGTGCGGATCATATGCGTTGAGCAGACTGCCAGACTTTGTGTCTGATAATTTTAGCATGGAAAAAGGGTTAAAAAGTCACAATCATTTTTTTTTTGGCCAACAAACGGTTCAGGAAAGTATGGGAGACAGCTGATCATCAGTTCAAAGGCTAGAGGTTGATTTTTAGAGTACTGTGATATAATTCGCGTGTCGAAGTATCAGCGTCTAATGTCTATGTCTTCAGATAATAATGGTTCTGAACTACTGGTCTGACCCTACTTTTACACCGATATTATATTGTTCTACAATGCTTTCAGAATCATTAGAACGATGACCGAGGATGATGGTGATAGCACCTAATACGCTGTGTGACAGAAAATCACCGTAAACATCATCCACACTTCCACAGCACAGAGCACACAGTGGTCATGTACTGAACACAACAGATTTCAGTAGACCTAATGAGGAAATTATCACATACTCCCAGTACGGAGTTCTTCATGAAGGAACGACGTAGATAATATTGTCACGAGGAAACAGTGAAGAGATATCCTCTTGGTTTCACTTTCACTTGCAAGAATAGTTGTAGCTACGCATCGCCTTCTTGTCGTCCCTTCTGCGTGACTCTCTTGTCAGACTAGTAGTCATTCTTAACATAGGTCTCAGTCCTTGCCAATTGGCATCTTCCAATATCTTCCATGCTCTCTGATTAATCCCAATAATGCCAGAAAGTGATGGGTTCCTGACTGGCTGGGTCAAATATATGATCGGCACATTAAGTAAGCATTGTGCAGACAGCCAGACTGCGTGTTTGATAATTTAGCATGGCCATTCGCCAAGAACTATCAATTGGAAGAAGTATCAGAAAAAGGCATCATTGTAATTCAAAGGCTAGAAGCGGATTCTAGAAAACTGCAATATCATTGGCGTGTCGAAGCATCAGCGTCCGCGTTTTCAGATAACAATGGTTCCGAAAGATTGGTCCCTCTTTCTACCTTTACACCAGTATAATCTTGCTCTAAAATGCTTTCTGAATCATTAGAGCAGATGGCCAGCCTCTCACCGCTTGCGTCATCAGCTTTACCCCACAGCACGACATACAGGCCTAGGATGATTACAATAGCACCTAACACGCTGCACACAGACAATTTCATCGTAAACATCATCCACGGTAGCAGTGATTATGTACTGAGCAGAACAGGAAGTTCAGTCCACCGACCGAGGAATGAAGTGATGACATACCTCCCAATATGCAGTTCCTCGTGAAGGAAGAGCGTAGATAGTATTGTTGTGATGACCGCGCTCAGCGGTGTAAAAATCGCGCTGTAAAGGGGGCCTTTCACCGATATGCACCATGATTGCATAAAAAAGTTTGCGCCCGATGCGAAAACGCCCTACAAAAGGTGTTCAATGTTGAGTGCCCGAACTCATTATATATCAACGCAGTTCAGAAAAAGAACATGTGGATCACCACGTCATATGCGCATTCGGATGGACCAAAACTTACTCCGTATAAGATGCAGGGGAGCTCCCAAATAGAAGCAAGCTTCCAGATCTCAATGTAGTTTGCTTCCAGGAAGAAGGCCATCACCGCGCATTGCAAGGTCGCCAGGAAGCACATCCAGGTTGCCAAGGACAGTGGATCAAGGTAGGATTTACAGACCGGTACCTGAAAATGATCGCACACTTCATAATTCAGAAACCAAGCAGCTCTACTGCAATTCCTTTTCTCCGATCACACAAAGGATACATATTTGGGGTCCATCATCTAACATAAAAGGATAGTACTCCCTCCGTTCCTAAATATAAGTCTTTTCAGAAGTTCCATTAGAAGACTACATACGGATGTATATAGACATATTGTAGAGTGTAGATTCACTCATTTTGCTCCGTATATAGTCCCCTAGTGAAATCTCTAAAAAAACTNNTATTTAGGAACGGAGGGAGTAAATGTTTTCCAGCCAAGGTGCATGCATTGCTTGCCTGCAAGATGTACCAGATGGAGAAACAGAAGGCGTTCCCCATGAGGTAGATGCCGCCTCTCACCCAGTCATCGGTTGCTGGCAGCAGGAGGGCGCCGAGAAGCTTTGGCCCCTTGAAGAAGGCCATGAGCATTGCTCCGGCGAGGCAGACGACGGTCCCGATGATCTTGGCGATGCTTCTTGGGTTCCTCAAATCCACCTTCTCCAGCCTGCGAAAAGCGTGGGAACGGGATCATCAGTCAAGCGTTTCGACTTTTTCACTCCACTAGTGGGCCGAAATGGAGGAGTCGTGGTGGACCAGACGAAAGCCGCAACCCCAAACGGTCAATGGGCCTGACCTAGCGGGCCTGATGATGGGCACTTGTCTCCCATTGCTAGTGGGCCTTTGCAAAATGAGTAGCTACAAGCGGACCAAAGAAAGAAACGGATCGGACGGCCAGGGGACTCTGTCTGACGCACCGGCGACGGACAGATGACATGAGGTGGAGAAAGGGGATGGAGGAAGCTGGGTACCCGATGACGGCGGCGATGGCGAAGGTGATGCCGGGGGCGAGGTTGGTGGTCGCCCGGGCCATGGACGGCGACGCGAGCTGCAGCCCCATGAAGTAGAAGTACTGCCCCGTCGCGCTGCAACATCGACCGACATGCATCCATCCATCAACAACAGCACAAGGGATGCGGCCGGGATGAGAGATGGAAGCGGCGAGACGTGGGCGCGCACCTGGCGAGGGAGGCGAGGAAGAGGAGGGCGAAGGCCCGGGGGCCGACGGCCATGGGGCGCAGCGTGAGCCCCCTGGCGGCGAGGGAGGCGAGGAGGAGCGCGGCGGCGGCGATGCCCTGGCGGTAGGCGACGAAGACGATGGGGCGCATGCCGAGCCCGTAGGCCGTCTTGAGCGCCATGTCCACCAGCGAGTAGAAGAGCTGCACCAGCACCATCGCCACACACGGCTTGTACCGCTCCGCCCACGGCCGCCGTCCGCCGCCGCCCGCCATCGCGTCTGCCCGAGATCCGGGGAGCGAGCGAGCAGTGACCAGGGATGGCCTCCGCCTCGCTCTCGGCAGTCACCACTCGCCAGCTAAGTAGGAGCATCCATGTGCGAGCGCGCTCGCGGACAAGCCAGGTTTTGCGTGGTGATTTATTTATACGATTCAAGTCAAACCAGTCGATGGGATAAAGAATTGATTGCCGGCTGCCTTCGGTGATCCGCGCGGCGAGCATGCGTGGATCACCGGGCTTGGATTTTCGCCTTAAAGTATGCTTGGTGATCATATTATCTTGTCCTTCTTTCCGATCTTGTGACTCATGTTTCCCTCTAATCAATTTGTTTCTGCGGCATTCGTGCCCAAGTTTTCCTCTCATATCTTGAATTTGCTGGCACCGTGTCGTCGGCGGCATGTTTTTCTTTTCCGGTTTCTTTAGCACCTTTCATTTTCATCCGTTCAGCTCGCCGCCTGGCACTAACTCAGCATGACTAGACTGAAAATACTGACCGGAGAAATGCACAATGACTGCAGGTGCGCACTGTCAGTGTCAGTGAAGAAACCGGATTCGTCTCTCAAGTTTCTGCGTGCTCAAGTGGAACTTGATGTGTATGATTGATTGTAGTGCACCGAATTTTGAAGACAGTGTTGCCGTAATTGGTAAGCCCCCATACCCACCCCCACCCCTACCTCATCTTAAATTTGTGGGACTCAACAACATTCACGGCCATTATCTTTTGTACATTAGCGGCGTCATCATGGCCATGGTCACACACTCCACCAGCACACTAGCTAGTACTCTCCCTCAGAAAACAACCCTGAAGCTACAAAACACATGAGACCATCAGGCATGGGCTGAGAGTGGCTATTCCAAAATTGTAGAACCCCTACTTCTCGATCCGGTTGTCGTCATCTGCTAGGAGCGGCTCGGTGATCGTGCTTTCCGCGTCGAGGAGCTGCGAGTCCGACCATGTTTTCTCCAGATCATCGGCGTGCTCCGCCGCCCTCGGGCTCCTGACGTCGCCTGCTTTGCCCCACAGCACGACGTACAGCCCGGCGACCACGGCGAATGCACCCAACAAGCTGGTCAAGCAGAGCCGTTTCGTTAAGTACAGTACGTTGAGAAGCGAAGTGGGAGGATCAACGAGACTGAACCTGCATGCTGATGAAGTTGCAAATATTCTAGTAAGTACTAAGTAGTAACACACACCTTCCGATGTGTGGCTGCTCGTGGAGGAAGATGGTGGCGAGCACGGTGGTGACGACGGTGCAGAGGGGGTTGAACATGGCCGAGTAGAGAGGGCCCCTCATCGTGATGCACCACGACTGCAGGTAGAACGTCACGCCCGACCCAAACGCGCCCTGCACGTGCCATGGTCCGCGGCGTTGTTAATAATTGTTGAGAAAGTTCCTGATTGTTTGTCTGCAGAAGCAGCAGCAACAGCGGCGGCGGCGGCGGCGGCATTGACAAGGGAAACATAGCAAGTGAATTCGAGATGAACTTACGGCGAAGATGCAGCCCATGAGCTGGAAGAGCGAGTTGATCTTCCAGGCGTCCAGGTCCGGCACCGCGAAGGAGCTGAGCAACGCCGTCTGCGCCATGGACAGGAAGCACATCCAGGCCGACAGCGTCAGGGGATCCACGTACGACTTGCAGATCGGAACCTGTGAAAATAGCAGTACAAGGTTCAAGTCCTCATGACGAATATTGTGCTCCTCTTCCCTGAAGATCTCCTTGGCTGACTGACTGACTGACACCGACCTGAAGGATGAGCCAGAGCGACCAGCAGGAGCTGCTGCCGACGAGGAACAGCGCGCCGATCACCCAGTTCCGGCTCACCGGCGAGTGGAGGAGCAGGTCGTCAAGGCCCAGCCCGGCGCCGCCGACGCCCAGCGAGCCGTGCAGCAGCTTGGGGCCCTTGAAGAAGGCCATGACCATGGCGCCTCCGACGCAGACGGCGGTGCCGAATATCTTGGCCACGCTTCGCGGTTTTCTCATGTCCACGCTTTCTAGCCTGCGTGCGTCAGTTCAGACGGCAGTAATTTATAGTTGGTAACCAAATTCCACCTCTCGTGATCTAATGATCTACGGTACTCCCTCCGGTCCTTTTTAGTCTGCATATTAGCTTTGTCCGAAGTCAAAGTATCTCTACTTTAACCAAACGTATAGAAACATGTATCAACATTCATAATGTCAAATTAATATCGTTAGATTCATTATGAAATGTAGTTTCATGGAATGTATATTTGGTATTATAGATGCGGATATTTCTCAATATATATTTGGTCAAAGTTTGTAAAGTTTGACTTGACACAAATCTAATATGCGGAGTAGAAAGGACTGGAGGGAGTACTAAGTAGATTTCGTAACGAACACCCCATTTATTTGGAATGCATCACACTAACGCTGATGCACTATCGGAATAACTGTCTAAGCCGACGGTGTTTTGTCGGGGCCGTCAGCATAGACGGAGATATGCCGATGGCCAGAGAAAAGCCGTAGGCATAGAAAAGCGGACCGCGTGTTATAACGGTAGTGATGGTGAAAATCTAGGGAGTAGCTAAGTGACCATGTGGAAGAGTACCATTTATTTGCGTCTTGCCCAAGGGTTCTACATTACAAATAATGCTGCCCCGTGGTCGCCCCCATACGTACCATGTCGGCATTAGTAGTGTTCTAGAAAGACAGCCTGACTGTATTCATAGTACAGTCGCCAACAAAGTGAGCTGCTACTACTACTTGTCACAGACATAGATCTGTGCTTGATGAACCAGGGGTCTAGGGCAGGTAATTTGTTTTAGTTTTTTTTTCCTTACAGCTAGTGCAGTGCACGGTTAGCACTTTGTAAAAAAGACAGATGTTTATTAGACACATGGCAGAGGTGAACCTTGTACACCCTCTGTTACAGGTGTGCTTATCAGATGCAGAGATGTTTTTCTTTTCTTCCGGCCTTGCCGTCGGATGTAGAGAATGTTCGATCTGCATGATTAATCGGTGGGAAATGCACAGGAGCAGGGCAGGGAGAGCACAAGATGCCGACTGTGGCGTAATCAGTCCCGGACAACAACTTATTGAGAGGTAGCGTACCCTGAGGATGATGAAGACCACACACATGTTACGTACTCAAGACACACACGTACGCCCACGCCACATAACATTTCACGTCTACGTACCATGCAGACATGCGCGAGCTTAGAGTAAATTGTCAAAAACCACCACAATTACGTATGTTGGTGCAAAAAATCACCGTTTTCATAAAAGTTTATTGAAAACACCGATTTTCAATAATCTAGTTGCCGAAAGAACTAAACCGACACTTGACCATATTTTGACACTAAAACTGACAGCGGGGCCCATCTGTCAGGGCCATGTGGCATGAGATAACGGTTTGGGGGAGACGGCCATCGTTTGCTGATACACGGGTCCATTTGTCATATAGAAAAAAATTGTTTTCCTTATCTCCCCCCAAAAAAAACCATGGCCATACCCGATCGGATCGGGAGGCTTGCGGCTGATCCGCCGCAACGCACGGGAGGGCCGGCAGCCGCACTCGCCGGAGCCCCGCCGGCCGGCGAAATCCGCCGCTCCGACAAGCTCCTTCGCCGCGCCCGCGCAGGAGCTGCCTCGCGGCCGGACCGCTGCTGCTCCGCTTGCTGCCGCAGGGGAGTTACTCCTCCTCGTCGTCAAGCAGGAGCAGCGTCCATGGCGGAAGCGGAGGGGAGGTGCCCTGCCCGACTTCGATACTCAAACGGAGGCTGAGTGGCCTCCCTGGGGCCATCGCCGGGCATGGCCACGGCCTGTTCGCAGCCGACGCCAGCCGGAGGTCGCCGTTGAGCGCGTGTGCGGGTACATGCTGTATAAGCTGTACCTGGCGGCCAGCGCGTTATTCCAGTGCCACTCTTCCATATGTGCCTGGACCAAGGTGCGCCCAGACGCGCCGCCGGCGAGGTTGCTGGACGGACGGCACCACTTCTGTGCCATGTCCACGCACGCAAGGAAGAGATGCAGGCCACTCGATAGAATGCCACGCAGAAATGTCGGACAAGCCAAACGGCGTGAGTGTTTGTTGCCACATCAACACTGACAGATGGGCCCTGCTGTCAGTTTTTTATCAAAACGTGGTCAACCATCCGTTTAGTACTTTCGGCCACCAGATTACTAGAAATCGGTGCTTTCGGCAAACTTTTATGAAAACGGTGGTTTTTAGCAATTGTGGTGATTTTTGGCAATTTACTCGCGAGCTTACACACCTACCATTCTAAGCTAAAAAACGGACAAAATTGGGCATACCATGCTAGCCACGGATCTAGACTGGATTAGCGGTTGAGGACATACGTTGTCTACTTGTCTTGTTATATTCACAGTTAGTTGAACCATAGGATACTCTCTGGATCTTAACGTACTACGGTCCGCAATACCCGTCAGTTAACTACACACAATGAGATGGTTGCAGAGTTCCAGCAGGTACTCACCCTACTGACGTGGCCATCACGAAGGTGATCGCCGGTATGAGGTTGGTCATGGCCGTCGCCATGGACGATGACCCCAGGTGCAGGCCTTGGTAGTACAGGTACTGGTTCGTCGTTGCCCTGTTAAATAATTGCATGCATATAGAGCAAGTGATGATCAGTGATGTGAAGGAGTACTCCGTTAGTTGGGTGCTCAGCGCAGTTCAGTACGTAAACGTTGACGGGATCGATCGCGAGAAGGAGAGGCATGGATCGCAAGCACGCACCCGACAAGTGAGGCCAGGAACACCAGCGCGAAGCCTGTCGTTCCGATGCAAACAACCTCCTTCAGCCTCTTCCTGGAGACAAAAAGAAGATAATCAACAGTTCACTCTTCACCATGAGTGATCAATGATATCCATGAGAGTGAGAGAGAGCGAGAGGGGTCGATCTGATGTTGTCTTACCTGTTGGCAAGCAAGGTGATGGGGACGAGGACGACGGTGGCGATGGCCTGCCTGTAGACGACGAACACCATGGGGCTCATGCCGCGGCTGAACAGGGCCTTGGCCCAGAGCGCCAAGCCCGCGTAGATGCACTGCACCACCACCATGGCCGCCAGCGGCCTGTGCTCCTCCATGGCCATGGCGACGCCCGAGAGATCTCGAGAAGCTAATCGAGTAGGCGGGCGGTTGCAAGGAACGGCCGAGGTGGGCTTGGTGGGTTTATATGCGCTGCAACTGCAAATTAAGGTAGGTTCGTTCGCACAAGGTTCTGCAAGTACTTTGTTCATGTGCTACCTCATGTGTCGACGGGCCCATGGTGTTGTCGTACCTGGTGTTGGCCTCGCGTGGCCGGATGGGTACAGGTCAGCTAAGCTAGCTGGTTTTTGACAAAGCTTGACGCTGAGAACGTGATTATGGTCTCATGCAGCGTGCTTATGTGGAGATTACTCTACTCCTGTGTGTCAGACGGCGTCAGCTAGATACATCTGTCTAACCGTATGATTCTAACATAAACCAAGCTTTTAAACCTAGGCCGATATACACTTTTAACACTGGATCCAACGAAGCTTCGCTCTTCACCCCCGCGTCGCCTCTCTCTGGCGACAACAGGGGCGGAGCCAGAACAAAAACCTCCCGGTGTCCATGTGTACACTATATCCCGTGGATACTGAGTAATAATATACGTAAAATTAACGCACTTAACACAAAATATCCGACACTAAAAATTCTTACTAAT
>CBMN010299732.1:0-10461 GCA_000582825.1 Hordeum pubiflorum | reverse complement strand
CTCATCGTCTTTTCTTCCCCCGTTCCAGCTCGTTACAGCTCCAGGCCTATTCGGATGCTACGTGGGCTAGTGATCCTACGGATCACCGTTCACTTTCTGCCTATTGTGTTTTCCTTGGTGCTTCACTCATTTCTTGGAAGACGAAGAAACAGACTGCAGTTTCCCGTTCGAGTGCCGAGGCCGAGTTGCGAGCTATGGCTCTTCTGACGGCAGAGGTGACTTGGTTACGATGGTTACTGGAGGACTTTGGTGTTTCTGTTACTACACCTACCACCCTCCTGTCGGACAGCACAGGTGCTATCAGTATTGCGAGGGATCCCGTGAGGCATGAGCTTACCAAGCATATTGGTGTTGATGCTTTTTATATGCGCGCTGCTGTGCAGGATAATGTTGTTGCTCTTCAGTATGTGCCTTCTGAGTTACAACTAGCAGACTTCTTCACGAAGGCTCAGACTAGAGCGCAACATAGATTTCACCTCTCCAAACTCAGTGTTGTGGATCCACCATGAGTTTGACGGGGGGTGTTAGAGTGATGTCTCTTTGTCTTTGGCATTCTAGTCTTTTAGCATTCTCTTGTAGCCTTTTGGCATTCTAATGTATGTGTATATATGATGGCTTAGGCCTCCTAATAATACAAGTTGCTTTCCTAACACAAGGAACATCTAATAAACCGTGGATACTAGTAATATTATTCAATGAACATTCAATAGACCATGGATACACCGAAATATAATCTTCTATGATCGCCTCTAGGGCATATATCTAACATTTGATATGTTCTATCAGCCATCTGAATTGTTTCCGAGTAAGTGGGATATATGTTTAATAAGCATCAAGGGAACCTGTAACATGCTTAGAAGCTTCTGAATCTACAATCCAGTCTACACGTGGCTGTATGTATGTGGAAGCAAGAGCCTAAGCCTAAGTACCTTCACCCGCCTGGGCATAGTTGGCTTAGCAAAGTGTTCAGCGGCTGTGGTTGCGCTCTGGGTACTAGTACCTTCACCCGCCTGGGCATAGTTGGCTTAGCAAAGTGTTCAGCGGCTGTGGTTGCGCTCTGGGTACTACAGGACAACTTTTCTCTTCCTGCCTCAGTGCCTCCACCTTGCTCTGGACCTCCACCATCATCATCACACCAAGTTCCAAGAGTACATGGTTTCCAATGTCTCCCATATTGCTGCTACATTTGTGTTGTCCTCCACCATCCTAGCGATGGATATGGTGAAACAGATACCATCCACCATGCAACCGTGGTTGAACTAGTGCTATTCCACATACGCCAATCAGCACTTATCTTATCAACAGGCTCAACACAGGTTTCCTGCTTGTAGTGTTCCACTCCTTTTGTCCCAAGGATCAGCTTGGCCCTCCTAGACCAACTCAGGTAGTTCTTGCTCCTGTCTAACTCGACGACCTCATTTGACATTAACTTCAGATTCAGCTCAGGAGCACCATTGCCAGTTCTTGTTCCCCTCTAATATGTTTGTCATCTCTACTGGTGTAATGGCTAGGGTTTCGTTAGGGGATCTGAACAGATGGAGAGAGGAGGGGGGGCTCTGATACTAAGTTGTAAATGAGAAAATTTCTCCATGTCCTCTCCTGGACACAACCTTTATTTGTATGGCATTTACAGCTAGGTACAGTTAGGTCCTAGTACAATACTACTACAGCAATACTCTTCAAAAGATGAGGTGACCATGATGATGGTAGAGAGGACGGCTTCACATCTTTACAATTGCAAGGGAGCACTATTGCAACTGGAGCCATGGAGAGTGGACTCGCAGGAGTAGCAACGGCGTCCCACGGTTGCTGCAGGTCTGAGGCCAAATAAATCCGCCAGGTAGGTCTTAGTAAGCTACAAACAAGACAACCCAAAGTCTGATGTATGTACATGGATGTTCGACAACCAAAGCCCGGTCTATGTGCACGTTTGACGTATGGATGACTTCAAGGTGGTTGAGAATGTGGGGTTATGTTTGGACTTGACTTCAAGCGCTGGACACTTGGCACCCTAAGCCTCCTATATAGGGATGGGGGGACGGGGGACGTTGTAACTCCTGAAACGTGATACCAACAACCACGTGAGGTGAGGCTGCATGCCCTGGATCCTAGGCAGTTACTGTTACGGTATCTTGGGGAGGAGTGCCCACAGTCATTGCCCCGGAGATGTAGGCTTGGGCGTCGTCTATGATCTTGCATGGTTTGTTTTTTCGAACATTGCGGGTGGCAACCTGGGGTAGGTTAAGCCGTTTTTTTGATTAACTGGTCATTTGTAAGGTTTTTGGCCTTGTTTTTTCTTATAAATGGGGACATTCCTGGAACAACCTTGCACTTTTGAGGTTCTAGAAATAATAAATGCTATTGTGAGTAAGCTGCAAGTTGTGTTTGTAGAGAGCCATGACACAGGTTAAACCTTCTTAGAGGTTGATTTTGTGGAAACATTTAAGGGACACTGGTAGGTGAAAATACGCTGAATTTGGCATGTTCTTGTGCCTTGATTGGTACTACTTTTTTTTTTCATTGCTAATAGTAGAGCATTTTAATCTTGTGACTGTTGAGCATTCAGACTAATAATAAGTGCTTGCATGTAGGTTCTTCTATCCCTCTCAGACATGAAGCAGGAAGATTTGCTAGCTTTTGATGATTCTTTGAGCAAAACTGCTAGTCCAAAAGAGCAGAAGCAGCATATGCGAAGCTTACTTCTGCTAGCTACAGGGAACAAATTAAAAGCTCTTGCTTCTCAAAAGACCACCAATATTATCACCAATGTTACAAGTGAGCAAACTAAATCACATGTTTTTTATTTTTATTGCATAATATTTGGTGAGTCAATTATTTTATCAGTACATAGTGAAAAAACAGCACCTTTTCTTAACATGTTTGTAGTTTTTTAGTCTCGTTATTGAGAGTTGGTTTAATTGAACTCTTTTCTGTTCCTAGTAATATTTCTGTGACTAGCATTTTTCGTTCTTCCATCTACACTAAGCATTTTTTTCGCCCACTAGATTTGCTTGTGATGCTTCGTTGTTATGTGAAATAAATCTAGGGCCCATTTTGAAAGTTTATTCTGGCATGCACTGACAAACATTGCTTTATTTCACATCCAGCTCGAAATCGGGGCACTGTAGCACACCATGGACCCAGTGCTGAAGAAGATGATCACATCGGATTAGCTGGACTATCATAGGAATGACCTGCTGAAGTTGCGGTTGTGTACAAAATGGTTTTAAACTTGGCACCGTGGTAAATAATTGTCAAAAACCAGATTCTTGCAGCGTTTTTTTTGAATAGGCAAGCGTGCGTATCATATATTAAAGGAGAGGGTGAAGAACCGATCCACATCGAAATGTTACATGTATCAATTAGGGCTGGGCTGCTGGGCATTCGGTTCTCCCGAACCGATCAGTTTGGTGCTTTGGGTAATTGAGATATTCGGTTTATTGAAATTGTAGACCGATCGTTTTCCTCCAAAAGCAACAACCGAGACTTGGGTCCACCGGAACTTTGGTTGGGTCCTCAGTTAAGACCAAGTAGAACTCATCTGCAAGAAAGCAATGCTAAATTTCATGCTTTGTGCCCTCCTGAAGTCGTTAATTCTCCTTGCCCGGTCGCCACCGTAGATCAAATGTTGCTTGCAACCTCGGCGTGCTCTTTGATGAGTTCTGACCAGCTATGGCCAATGGGCGCCACTCGCGGCCCCGTTGAGATGGGGCGGCGAGGGTTATGACAAGAGTTACGGTGCACGTGTGGTGTGGCAGTGATAGGGATTATTGTTTTATCATAGTGGACTACTCGGGATCAAAAATTTTGGCGTGCAGGTTGCCCGCGAGCGACCTGGCACGCACCCCCCTCGTGTATGGGTCGGCCCATTTGTTGTTTTTTCTTTGTTTTCCTTTGATTTTCTTTTTTGGCTTTTCTTTTTTATATTTCTGTTTCCCTTTTTCTTTTCTATGTTTTCTTCTTATTTACTTTTAACTTTTTTGTGAATTTTCTTTTGTCAAATTCCTAACATTTTATTGTTCATTGAATTCAAAAAATGTTCATCAATGTGAAAAGTTTCTAGCAATTCAAAAAATGTTCATCAATGTGAAAAGTTTCTAGCAATTCAAAAAATGTTCATTGAATTTCAACTTTGTGATCATTGGATTTATAAAATATTCATCAAAATACCAAATTTGTTCATCGATTTAAAAAATGTTCATCAAATTCGAAATTTGTTTATCATTTTCAAAAAATGTTCATAAAATTCAAAATTTGTCCATTATAAAAATGTTCTTGAATGCAATTTCTGTTCATCAAGATCAAAAAATGTTTATCGAATTCAGAATCTGTTCATCAAATAAAAAATGTTCATCATTATTATGATTAAAAATTGCTCATAATTTTGTTTTTCATCAAAATGAATAAATGTTTATTAAAATTCAAAAAATGTTCTTTCTTTTGAAATGGCGAACATTTTTGAATTCAAGAACTATTTTTGACAATTCACAATTTTTTATAACTTCAGAACCTTTTTGTAATCCTGAATTATTTTAGAACCAAACACAACAGAAAATAAAAAGTAAAAGTAAAAGCGAAAATGATAAAAAGGGGGCGTCCCGCCCCGCACATGGGCCGGGGTGCGGGTGTGTGCGTTCCCGTGTCCTGTGTGCACAGATCGCCAAATTGGACCTCCCCAAAATGGCATAGCAAAGCGGGCAGCGATGGTTTAACTGCAGTTAGGCCTCTTTCTCCTTGTATTCTCGAAACTGCTAGAGTACTTCTGTGTATTAGGGGACTTCGGGTACCACACGCATACAACTGAAATCAACAAACAAACTTTGGTTTCCCAGGATTGCTAGAAGTACTCGGTTTTAGTGAAGTCGTCGGGTTTGGTAACGGTTTATTCGGCATGGTTTTCGGTGCTTTGTTTTTTATGCTCACCCCTACAATGGAACACCTTGACTGCGTCCACCCTAGGTTTTTGCAGCTAACTACTCATCCCTACCCATCTCGATAGGGCCCCAAAGAAATGGTCAATTTCCTCTCAATAGTCCCCCTTCCTTCCAATTCCGTCC
Source organism: Hordeum pubiflorum (assembly GCA_000582825.1). Lineage (NCBI taxonomy): Eukaryota > Viridiplantae > Streptophyta > Magnoliopsida > Poales > Poaceae > Hordeum > Hordeum pubiflorum. Next base: position 5,404 of record CBMN010299732.1, on the reverse strand, counting down.
CTCGCTCGATCTTTTGTATGGCTCGTCGTTGCTATGGCGCTCCTTCAAACATGATTCCATAGCTACCACATGCCTAGCAAGATGATGGTGCAAATGTCTTTCCTCTTATGCTTGTCTTCTACTAGTACACCACATCTGTTTCGTCTGCTAACGATGTCCAAATCTGCCTGCCCTAAATGTTGTGCACTTTGTCCACATTGCCCTATTTATTACTCCCTTCGTCTCGAAATAAATGTCTCAACTTTGTACAAACTTTAGTACAAAGTAGTACTAAGCTTGGGACACTTATTTTAGGACAGAGTATTTAAGATCAAATCTGATTTAGCACCCCTATGCCTACCCATTTTATGACAATAAACTTGTTTGATCATCTCTTGTCCTTTGAGCTCCCGACCAATTCTTTCCTATTGAAACAGACTTTGACATGTGATTGTTCATCAAATTTTTTTGGAGTTGCATAATCTTGGTGAGATATTCTAAAGTAAGATGGAGAATATCCCCTTGTATAATACTTCTTCCATGATGAATATGGATGCAATTTTGCATCAGGAGATATCCTTGATATCGGCGTTGGTGGACCAAAAGGAGGGTATGGAGTTGTAGTATTGACTTTCTCCCTTTGCCAATACCAGTGTGCAAATTTGCGGGTAATCTAGATACTTTTACACTACTTGGTCGACGATAACATTTTGCTTCACTCTCCTCTTGATATTTACCTAATAATTGTGCGAAAGTGACTTCTGATTTCTTGCGCTTGTGCTTAATGCATCCTTTGTCTTATGCATCAATCTGAAGATTTGCTTGTTGCACCCCCCAGTGTTTGGCGTCTTCATCTTAACTTTGATAGAATTCTTGCCTTCAATAGTAGTATAATCGTGCACTTAAATAACTTCTTCACTTGAAAGCTTGATCCTATCATTTTCATTTCTACCTTCTCGTCATTAAATGAATCGACTAGAGGTAGCCGATGCAATAGACTTTTGTCATCAAGACTAATCAGAATAGACCGGCCATCCACTTGTGTTCAACAAATTTCAATCGTCCTTTATCAATGGCCGCTTTTGCTATCTGACGAAACATGTTGCAATCCTCAAAACTATGCTCAAATGAATCATGCAACTTGCAATACATTCGTTGTTGGATTGATGACTTGACATGGTGATCAAGAATTCTAATATAAGATATGATCACACATGCTCAAATAAAAGGTATACTTGTCATTCTTTAGTTGATCTTGTTGTGATAGCACTAAGCACATAAATGGTTTAGAGTTGTCACCCCCCATTCGCTTATGCTTTTTGTTTCGCAATTCCTCTCCGGTGTATGTGAATAAGAAATTATGCTAGCATTAGTTAACATTGGCTTTAGATTTCCAAAACCAAAATAGTTATAAAATTTATGTCTCATTTGAGACCAAATGTAAGGCAAGTATGAATCAATCAATGATACCAATTTGCATATAAACTTTAAATGAAACAACAAGGAAAACTTTGGATGCAATAATGCCACTATCGGTCGCTCTAAATAATACAATGTATTGACCGATATGATTTACTACAATATTGTTGCTAATAAATAAGTTGCCCTTGTTTGTTTGTCTCAAGATTTCTTACGAGAATTTTGCTAATAGATGCATCGACAATAAAGTTATGACCAAGTCTGAGCATATGTAAATTATTTGTTAGACATACCTCTTTAAAATAAGTTGTGAAAGCATGGTGGTTGTGTGACTTGAACAGTATATTACTTCAGTTCGATGGTTCCCCAACACCTTGTCATCTTCTTTTTCTTGATTCAATGCCTCGTTACTTTGAAGGTCATTGTCAATCGAACTTTGCTCGGCTATATATTCTTCCTCTTGATGCTCGTCATTTTTTGGCTATATAACTTTTACCAACTCTGGGTATTTATGGATTTGTTTTCATATTTTTAGAGAATTTAATCTTAATATAATTTTAGTAGCATAATCTGAGAATTACGCGCTACTAGCACAAGCATTAGTAGTGCTTGGGCACTACCCACACACTTCTAGTTTATAATATTATATTGACATTGTAGGGAATGAAAAATGAGACGTAAAAAAACAAAAACTACGTATTGATATTATCATGTTGAAATTAGTGTTATATGCAGGATCGATAACGTACATGTATGAAGGAGTACTACTTGCATATCGTGGGTACATGCATAATACACACTAATTAAGAAAGAACTTGATTAAATAGTTCAAGAACTAAAATCATTACATAACTGACCATTGCTACTTTAGGTAGTGCCTAAGCGGAAAACATCATAAGCGCAACGAATGCCACTAGAAGAAACCCTGCTGGGAGCACAAAACAAATTATCACAACAACGAGGAGTGCATATCGAAGCTTCTTAACAATTTTTATCTTGGCCCGCACCTCGGTGTTTTGGTTTTCTATAAAATTAATTTATATTCGTTGCTCATCCATCTTAACTTGATCCCCATCTATCTTCACTAGCTTCTCGCATGCGTCTCTCAAAGCATCATCCAATCGGGCTCTGAGTGATCGAGTGCGGTACTCGACCAACTAGTTTACGTAAGTCATTAAGAGATCAACCAATATCCATGTGTGACAAGAGAATGGTTCCTGCATCTGTGTGTATGTAATTAATGCCATGAGAAACTAGAGTTACAAGCAAAATATATAATTAACTAATTAAGATAAATATGTTTTGTTGTACATACCTCCGTTCCCTTGCGTGCACACATGAGGAATTCTCGAGTTGGATTTATTTTTATGTGTGAGGTATTCTTTGGAACAAGGCATTTGAAGCCGCAAAAAAGAACATGTGGGCTGCCCGGATTTGGATGAGCTTCGCTGTCGGTGGTGTATGAAATGCTGCATGATTTGATAGGCGACGTGTTGTTGTGATGCGATGATACGCTGGACACGTCCGACAGTATATGCCAGAACGAAGGGCTCATGGTGGATACCCGGTGTCAAGAGAAGAAAAGTACAAGGGGAAGAGCGAGGGGAGATAAATCTATTAATGAAAATGTGTGGGTTCGATAGATGTAGTAGTGATCTACCTAGATTGTGGGGAGAAAGAAGTGAAGAGAGAGTGGGGGTGGAATATCAACAAAGCAGGGATGGAGGGAGATAAGTGGAAGGATAGAAAAATGAGTGGTCAATTATTGGGCGCGACGATTAGCAGCATGTGACGAAAGAGAACGCTACTAGTTCGCACTAGTTAGCAGCATCCACATGGTGGAAACGCCACTAGTTTGTGAGGCCCACATGTCGGTTAGTACATAGGAGGTCATATATCCCGTTAGCAGTGACCGGGTAACAGACACACGTTGCTACTTCGTATAACACTAGCGGCGTGTGTCTCGACCGCACACTTCTAGTGATTTATGGCAGAACGACTACCTGCATATACCTAACTAGCATAATTCGCTATCGTCGGACACCGCTACTGCCTACATGTCTGTAACGCTCGTGTTTTAAGAGAACACTGTTGGTAGTTAGTGAAGTTAGCGGCAACGTCTGCTTCTGTAGGAACGTTGCTAGTATAGCAATCCTGTAAGGGGTTCCTGCACTCGCACAATCCATTAACTCCACATGTGGACTGGAGAACCACGGAACCTAGCACTCGGACATCCTCACTTGCTTTGCAGGAAGATTTTATGGGCACAACTCGTAGTTCAAGGTTGACTCCCATTTATTTAGTTTGCAAAGCCATTACTGCAAAAGCTAAACTATCGATCCTTCAAGAACTCTTAGGGTCTCACGTATTCATATGAATTATGAAACGTCCTTGACGAACAACAACAATCATAGTCACCATGGGGATCAAGAGAATTATGGTTTAGAAAACTTGAACTTGGGATGGATAAGGAAATGACCAGTCCCTCGCTTACAATAGCAAATATAAAACTAGACCTCCCAATAGAATAATGAAAGATTTTAGAGGAGATCTCATAAGATTTTGGTATAATCTTTCTCTTTCAAAACCTTATAGTAGTCCAACCTATCTCGTAGAAAATCTTCAACATCTTACACAAAAAAAAGACTTCCGTGATGATGCACGTTTGTCACAGTAGGTCACGTCTTCTGTCGCATATATGTACATCCATGACGATTTTATGACAGAATCAGGATAGTCATACCTGTGCTGTCACGGAAGTGTTCGATGACAATATTCCATTTATCATCACAAAAGTGTTCACTTCCGTGATGATAAATGGAGCGTGATGGAAGTGTTTTCGTCAAGGGTAACCAACATGTGGCATCCACCGTAACGGGTCTCTGTTAAGCTATTAGGTGTCGGTTTTGGATACGATACCCGTTAACAGCCCCGACCAATGCCAATTTTCCACGTGTCAAATTATCACTCACCAACGGAAACACGTGTCAGCTATGCGTTGCGACAAGTGTCGCCCATCCAACATACGATATTAGCCAATGAAAAGGCAACACATGGCATCCAGTCAGAGGCCCACAAGATTTAGGATGAAGTTAGCGGGCCGGCCTGCTTGCACACGGTCCGTATGAGCCATTAGAAGGGTGTAAATTTGGCCCGTCATTGCCCCGTTGTGAATTTGTCATCATTGCGTCCCATGGTCACTTCTGCCCCGTTAACAGTCCATGATGTATTTGGGTCCAATTATGGCCCGGTGTGTTTCCGACCTGTTGAAGATCCTAGTAAATTTGGGCTCATTTACGACCCGATGATACTTTCGGCCCATAAACGGAGAATGCAGGAATTGGGCCGTTTTTGGCCAGGTGTGTATTTCAGCCTGTTAGAGGCCCGTTATAGAGTTGGACCATTTTCAACCCGATGTGCCTTTCGGCCTGTTAACGACTGGCGCTACCCATGGGCCACGTGTGGTCCGACGTAAGATTGGGCCTATTAATGGCCCATATATTCGATGACACATATCCAACCCGCCTGCACTTTCGGCATGTTAAAGGCCCATCTAGTAAGTCGGGGTAGTTTTGGCCCGTTTTGGCGTTTGGCCTATTAATGACTTGCCATGTAAATGCGCCAATCGTGGCCTGAGATACATTTCAGCCCGCTAATGGCTAGTGGGCTCTTTGGCACATTGTAGGCCCAATCTTGTTTCGGCCTTCTAAGAAGCCCTGGGTATCTTCTGGCCCAATGAAGGCCTAATCTGTGTTTCGGACCGTTAACGACCTGTGGCATTAAGGGGCCAAATAAGGCTTGTAATATATTTAGACATGTTGATGGACCATTATTACTTTCGGCCCATATTATGTTTTGGCTTGTTAACGGCCCACTATGGCCACGGGCCTACCAATGGGCAATCCGAACTACTGATACGGGGGAAACCCGAGGGTGGCCCGATCTTCACGGATTGGAGGTGGATTCGAGGAAGAACACGAGGGGAAAACGTGGAGAAATCAAAGGG
>CBMN010299721.1:75-10797 GCA_000582825.1 Hordeum pubiflorum | reverse complement strand
GATACGTTGGAGACGTATCAGAACTTGTTACTGGCTCTAGAGAATGTCACTCTCCTCTCCAAACCATCCCTGAAGAACATCAAACTGCAAGAGCTGATGACATTGCTCAGTCTCGACAGGCCGCTGAAGAAGAAGCGCCTCAAAATCCTCAACCAGAAGGGTTGGTTCACTCCACTTACATAGAGATTGTGCCTCTTGCCACGCCCGAAGAAATTGCAAAGTCTGATAGAATCACTCACAAGAATGACTCCACTGGCTCTCCAAGGACAATCTTTGACTTGAGGCCAACCAATATCAACCTTCAGCCAAAGCCCTCACTGCCAGTCAAAGGCAAGTACACTAGGAGACCCAAGTTCCTCAAGGGTGCATTCTTTGAGGAGAAAAACATCTTCATTGGCGCATCGCCATATGACTTAGCCAAGATTAGATGTCAACGATTCTGGACTTCCACGCATATCAACTTTTATTCCTTAGTGTTGTTCGACAAGAACAAAGTCTTCCTGCATCACCATATTCCACATGTGGATATGGAACACATCTCATGCTTCACTTAGTGTTAGATGATCTTCACGATGCTAAGATTCTTGAACTATGTTGTGACATCTATGACTGGAATGAAGAGCTAATTCTTCAATTCTATGCACAGTGCATCTGTCTGGTGAGGATGAAGACATTCATTCATGGGCGCTTGACTGGATGACTGAAAACACTCACTACAAAGCCCATGCAAGTGAATTGCTTCGATCCCTCCCAGTTGACCTCCCACAAGATGAAGCGAAGCGAGTCTATGACGAACCTGAGCTTCCAGATCATATGATGCAAGTGTTGATGGAGCCGCTAGCTAAAGGAGAAGTTCCAAGAACCACATTCCTTGTGAAGGAATTGTTGTATGTGCCAAGGACATTCTATTGCATCTTGGCCAAAACCCTTGGTCCGATCAAGAGAAACAACTCCAATGATGAAGAAGTTGTGGGTATCATGAAGAATCTGCTATCCTATATCATACATGGCATCCGCATCAACATTCATGATTCCTTCTTGAGGACTTTGGCCACAGTTGCCCAATCTCCATTTGATTTGAAACCTTACGCGACGTGGATCATGAGATTCATCAGAACAAGGTCTTCAATCAACTATAGGGCAGATTTTCAGAATCATCTCAGCTACTTGCTCCTAGTCAAAATTCTTCAAAGCACAATTTCCTCAGTTCCTGGCAAAGGCAAAGCCGTCATTGAAGAAGGCACATGTCCTTTGGATGGGCAGTTCGTCAACCAGCATCTCAATCTACAGGTGACGACACAGCCTCCCAAGACACTGCAGGAAAAGCCTCTGCCAAAATCATTAAGGTTCAGCTCCTCGTGTGATGACTGATCTCGAACTTATCAGTCTGCATCAAAAGATGGATCGCGATCATAACTTGGTTAAGCGTCAACTAGCTGCAATTTTGGCAAATATGACAGGCGTGCAGAAGTGAGAAAAAATCACTACTACGCACATGGGATCATTGACCGCAGCTGGGGCATACTATCCCATCTCAAGACAGCTGAAGAACTTGTAGAAATGGACTTCGAGCAGAACTTCGATTGTTCATTCCCGTCGAAGAAGAAGTTCAAGAAAGTTCAAGTTCCTCAACTTGTGCCTAGCTCATATTCTTCATCCCACACCACCGATGAAGTTGAAGACCTTGATGACGCAACTGCTGGTCCTTCTGCTACAAACGACGCCAACACCAACGTTGGCGCTCCTCCACCACCTTCAAGATGAGATTCTTCATGGGTGTCAGTCCTTAATTTCGTCTCCTTTTGGTCGTATAACTAATTGACTTCCATTGGAATTTGATTGACTTCCAATTAGCGTCTGATCGTATAACTAATTCAGTTGGTGCATGGACATGTTCGAATACTTATTTCCATTGTGTTTGACATGCTCCCCGATCGAAGCTAGGAAGGTAATAAACGATGGTTGCAGAGAAGAAGAGGATGGAGCCTCATGCGGGAGTAGAGACGTACTAAGTGGTTGCAATACAGGAAAAGGAAGATTGAGAGGCTCCTGGATATGTCTTTTTTTAAGAAGCGCAGGAGAACTGCGATTTTAATTAGTAGAAGAAGACGGTGAGAGAGCGCTAATCCGCTAGAGAGCGGGAAACTACAGGAAAGGAAAAAAATCAAATGTAGTAATCTAAGGGACTACTCTCGCGGTATCAATTGTCTAGCCCCGGCCAGCACCCGGTTAGTGATCTCATCGATGAGGCTTAGGATGGTGCTTTGCGCCGTTCTCTCCAGGTTTCTGAAGTTACAATCGTTTTGCTCTTTCCATATGGTCCAGATGATGAGGATTGGTAGGCTAGGCCGTTGGCAATTATCCCGCCGGTCTCCAGCTAGCTCGTCGAGCCAAGCAACAATGTTTGTTGTCCCACTTCACGAGGCTCCTGTATATGTGAGTCTTGCATGCTTCATGCTTGTTACACAGGATACATCAGAAGCAAAATACAAGAAGTGGGAGAAGGAAACCGCACAACATGGCTCGATGGTGACCTCATCTCCTAACATCATTTATTTAATTTATTCATCGATGTGGGATGAAGGGGAGCCTTGACGCAGTGGTAAAGCTGTTGCCTTGTACCATGAGGTCACGGGTTCAAATCCTGAAAACAGCCTCTTATAGAAATATAGGAAAAGGCTGCGTACTATAGACCCAAAGTGGTCGCACCCTTCTCCGGACCCTGCGCAAGCGGGAGCTACATGTACCAAGCTGCCCTTTATTCATCAGTGCAGGATGATGGCCCACAACCTTAGTGAAATATGTTGGACTGGTTGTGCACATTTGAACATAATTTCAACTTGTATGTTCACTAACAAACGGCTGGGTTATTATCATGAACGTGAACATAATTTCAACATATCCGAACTTGAATCAAGTTTTTTTTGGCTTACACTAAATCAGAGTAGAATCCTTGAACTTGTGCTTTAGTAGTTGACTACATGTTGCCGTCTCCTCTTGTATAGATCTACTGTTTTGGGTTGTTAAGCTAAGGGAATGCATGTTGACAAATGTGCTGATGCTCCCTCGAGTCTACTATTAATATATTGTAATGCATTTTAATTGAGTTTATATATCAGTTGAAATGCACAATGTGCGTGCATGAATACAATGTATTCCTCGCACGAGCAATTTCCTAGTATTAGGTATGTTTCTCAAGATAAAAACAAGCAACAATTATATGAAGGGAGGTCGGTAATACAACATCACAATTGATCTACCTGTAAGGGTCAACGATAAACTTAACTTCACGTCTATTTCTACAACGCCATTTATCAAGAAAGACCTATCGCGAAATGAAGTGTCAAGATCGTTTGTCAGTCCCCAAGACTAGCTTCCCTACGATCCTCTTCTTTTCTCATCTTCTCTTTGATCTTTTGTACACACAAAAATCTTGTACTCAATCCCACTGTGCCTGTAGCATGACACTGGCAAGTGGATCTCTTGAAGGAAACAATCCGGTGTTTGTGAGCAGGTAACATCAAAATTAACTGCCTCCCTTCTGCTTGAGGGTAATCTTATCTCCCAAGCTGAGCGCGATTCCTTGTGTCTTGCTCCTTATTCTGATGTAACCACTAAGGTTGCCATCGACTTGCTTCTCAATGCTGATGTTCACCAAAGCATCTTCTCCAAACACACTCTTGGCATAAAGATTAGCAGCAATGTAACCGCATTCCCCGTCAAGCGCAGACCTGGTGTCAGAATTCCGTTACAGATGTAGCAACTCCCATATGTAATCAGATAAGCAATGGACTGCACAATCTAACCAACTATCCTCAACCTTATAAAAAACAACTGTCAAAATGCAACTACTTTTCCCTGTTTCGCTAACCAAACTAATGCATCAGAATAACCAAAACTGATGCCCTATTTGTATGTCATGCATGACTATATTAACACCGTAAACGCATCGGTTTGTGCAATTTTATGCTCAGTTGTCAGTTGTATAATATGAAAGCAGCTCATAATTTTTTTCAGATTAAGCCCACATAGAATTTAGGAATCTTATCATTGATTTTATGAAAGAAATGTAGTGTAGGAATCTAAACAGGTCATCACTGAGCGCTGAAATAGGCACTCACAACTTAAGTCTACATCTCAATTGTTTAAACGACATTCTACATGTGTAAAGTAAATTAAATTATTCACGCATCTGACTAATGATTGCACACAAATTGGTACCATGTAAAAGTGCACATGCCTTGTACATGTACACATATACTGCAGAAACAACTATGCAGGTACATAACAAAGCACTCGTGATTCTTGTTTGCAAGGCAGCATATGAGGTCCATTTTGAAAAACTTACGGTGGTGTTAGACACTTCATGTTTGTTGACTTGATAACATGATTCAAAAATTTCTTCTCGTCTTGAATTACAGTATTCACTGCAACCTGATAAAGGACAAATTAAAATGGAGTAAAAAACTAAGATACGAAATAACAAGAAATTTGTAATGACAATACAAAGGGAACATGATAATTTAAAGGCACTCCATATGAACCAGACACAATGACAGAGCACTACACTTAGAGAAGTTTTTCAAAGCAAATAATAATAATAACAATAAAGTCAACCAAAGCGAAAGTTAAGAGGTCTGATATAAAGAAATCACACACATGCACGATTGATAAGAAATAACCGACACAGTAGTTTAAGATATTGGATGCTTCAGCTACAGATGTCAGGAGCTAAAAGGCAACAGTATTTCAGCAAATAACTAGATCTTATGGCTTAAAGTTTCCCCTTGCAGTTTGATTGGGGGGATATAAGTCTATGACCTACTTGCAATGAATTATGGATAATAATAGTGTAGTAGGTTAAGCTACCTAAAGCAATTGGTCAAGTCAGAGACGTTAAATCTAATAGATTTTTACAGATATCTTGGCTACATGAAGAAACGAAAAAAGATTAAGCAAATTTTGTAATCAGCTGAGGTAACTTGCTGTGAAGCGGTAATAAAGTAGAATACAAAGAATGGGGAACATTGTGGAAATGAAGTTTTGCAAGGACTCCATTTTGCAAAGAAAGAAGCATATTACCTTGTTTTCCCACTCAAATTCTGCCCACATGTTCCGGAAAGTAACATCTGCGCATGTAGCAGGTGAGATGTAATCCATGATGTCAATGTGAATATCATTTAGGACAATCACTGATCGTTCCATCATATTGGATGTCTCATAAACAATGTTCCCAAATATGACTCCAGTCTCTGTTGAAGAAACCTTGATATTGGCACGTATTTGCTTGCTTGACTCAGGAGCCAAAGTATAGTTCTGAGGACGGTCAACAAGTTTGAGGTCTCCCATGGTAGCTAATTCCAAACACAGGTTCTGAAGTGTCTCCTTTGTGCGGTTAATGACAGTAACATCAAGTACAACATCATAATGATGAACGGTCACAAATGCTTCAGCATATACAGGATCACTGAACCCAGTCAACTGAAGAATGCGATTAAGTCTATTTGCATCATCTGTTTCCTTGGTGAATCCACCAGTTGCAGCCTTCAAATCATCTTGGACCTCATCCTCCAACTCAAGCTGACTCATGCCCTAGGAAACAAAATGGAAAATGCCAAGCTTGTTTTAACAAGGGGAGGAACAGATATAAAGCAGCACGCTAGCAAGTTCTGGCAATTAAGAGCTCACAATCCAAGACAATACACAATGATACAGATAATTTCTACTGAAGCTTTGCTAAATATGACGCTAAGGCAAACCCTTTGTTTCGAAGCAATGGTCCATTTCATGCGTATCAACCTAACATGCTCAATCCTTTCTTGATCACTACTTGGTTTTCTATCCAGTCAAAGAAGATAAAAGTTTCTTAAATAAGAGTACTAGTGGATAATCCTCCTAGAAAAATCAAGACAACTTGACATTTGGCGAGTATATCAAATCCAATAAAACATACATAAACCTAAATCATTCATGTTTAAACAAGGCTACTAACAACTGAACAACAGCACCAAATTCAAACACACATTAGTGAACTACGATGCATAATATTGTGGTATACAAAGAAGAGCGTGAGAAAAGCTGATCAAGCTTTCTTTAAAACCCAAATGCACTGAAAGATGCTACTCCCTCTGATCCATATTACTTGTATGTATCTAGACAAATCTAACACAATTAATACGGATTGGAGGGAGTAAAAAAATTGGTCAATGACTTAGGACTACTGGGCAAGAAAAAATGTCAACAGACATGGTATACACCTATCATTCTCAAGGATCAAGAGACTAATGCTGACTGTACAGCAATTACCAAATTCATTCCGCCTGGATGCAAGATAAGAATACTCCATATGCTATGCAATAACTTCTCAACAAATATTAGATTTCATGATGCCAAGCACGAAGTAATGCATTAACTGTTAGAAGCTTAGAAATGTAATGGTTGTATACCAACTGCCAATTAAGCATTACCCAAAGAAAATGTGGCAATTTGCATAGGGCAAAAGCAACAACTGATAAGTAGTTTTTACTTACCTTTCTGCTCTTCAGGTGGTAGAAGTCAATAAGATCATCTGGCTGGGCATGAGAGATCTGTGCCTTGGCCCTCATCTCCTCTGTTTCCCTGAATTGCTTCTCAGCAAGCATCTTGGCAAAACTCTGTCTACATGATTGCAACCAAATCCTCCTCACATCATCACCAGTATTGCAAAGCAACCTCACACAAAGCACAATCCTGTCATATGAATCATTATCAATCGGTTGGGGAAGGTAGGAGGATAGCCCCAGCTGCAGAATGGACGTCATGACCAGCAAGGCCCCAGTACAAGCCGTGTTTGCTTCAACCTTCGATGGCTGCACCTCCTCCAGCCTTAATACCAGTTTGGTAAGGGTACATGCAACAACTGCAGCTAAGAAAAAATCGCCTGACAGAATGAGTGATCTGAGATTTAGGGTGGATGCTAATGATCCAGGAGTAAATGATGGAGTCGAAATAGCCTCGGTAGCAGCACTCTGTGTGGCATAAGTGCCATCTGCAAGAACAACAGGCCGCCTGGAAGACGCAGTGACAGAGTTCACCATTGGCTGGGCTGGCTTGGAGGAATCAGTTGTCTCCCCTTCCTCTGAGATAGTTAAGAATGGTAGATTCCCAAGGCACTGCTTGATGGTGGCAATGGCGCTCTCGACCTCTGATAAAGATAGGGAGTACTCGCCAAGGATCCAAAGAGCGATTGAGCAGACACGGGATGCACGGATCTGGTAGAAGGTATCACTCAGTCTCTGGATCATGGACACGCACAGCTTGGGATTAGTCTCAATGATCTCACGCACAAATAACACAACATCAACTGCCGCAGCGACGTTAGTGTCACCAAGGAAGTCCATGAGAAGGTGCACCACCGATCCAGCCACCTCTGGGTACTCCACAGCACATGCATGAATCGCTTGCACCAGCATCTGACGGTACTCACCACCCTTCTCAAGCTCCCCTGATTGTGTCTTGACCACCTCCTTCTTGAGATAAAGCACCACCTCCTCCACATTACGAGGAGTGAGCAGATCGAGCACCAAATCCAGCACCTTCCTCTTGACATCTAAATTCGGGCTGGCAAGTGCACGCAGCACATCCATTACTACATCCACCATCACATCCCGGTGTGACGTGTGCAGCTCATTCAGACGGTCCAGGAGAATGAGCCTGACATTGTTGTCACTCTGCGATGAGAGGAGCTTGCAGTATGTGTCGGCGGCAGCTCGCACTGCAGTGGGAGCCGGGGAGAGAGACACAATAGCACCCGCGCACTCATACAGAACCGCGGTGCTTGGAGAGGAAAGGAGGGAGAAAATGATCTTGATATACCTGCCCTTGTCGGCACGGTTTGGAGAGCGGCAGACCTTGCGGATGAGGTCTACTGCGGCCATCTGGAGGAGATCGGGCCACTCCGTGACACGTTCGGCGTTGGAGAACAGGTAAACCACAGCACGTTCCGTCCCACAGAGGCAGAGCATCAGGAACGCGTTTCGCCGGGCGGAGGCGTCCTGCTCCGACGCGAGTGCGCGCTCGACGAGCTCGGGAGCGTCCGGGATGAGCTGGTCGCCTTGCGGGAGACGGTAGATAGCCGAGATGGCGGAGAGCGCGTGGCGGCGGATGAAGTGGTGGCGGTGCTCGAGATTCTCGAGAATGGAAGGAACGAGCGGCTCAAGCACCTCCGGCTCGGAGAGGCGACAGAGGAACCGCAGCGTGACGCCGCGGATGTACTCGTTGGGGTGCTGCAGGTTGTTGCGGAGGTTCTGGCAGATGAGGATCATCTCCGGGAGAACGCGGCCGGCGGCGTCGCGCTTGTCAATGATCTCGAGGTAGAGGAGCAACAGCTTCTGAATGGTGTGATCCTCAGAAGGGAGGACGTAGCGGACGATGGTGATGAAGAGCGTCGGCAGGGTCTCGCCATTGAGGAGGAGCATGACGGCGCGCTTCATGGCCTCGACCTTGGCGGCGACGTCGCTGCCCTCCAGATCCGCCTTGATCTCGTTCGCCATGGCGGCGGAGCCCTTGTCGAAGTGGACAAGCAGCGTCGACGGCTTGTCCATGGCGCCGGACCCGCGCCGGCGGGTGGGTTGATGGTAGTTGGATCAGGGCTGGGAAGAGTGGATCTGGATCTGAGCGGGTTGAGCGGGAAGAGGGGAGCCGTTCATATATCTACATATATACTCCGTTCGTTTGCTTTACTTCGCGTATAAGATTTAGGGAAAAGCTAATGCTCTACCGGCTGATTGCACGAAAAGTTCCGCCACCTGCATAGTCGTTGGATCGCCCTTGATCCATGTGACCTCAAATGTGCTCACACAGCTTCGTTTTTTTCTTTGCCTACCACGTGCCTTTTTGTCGTATCTTGCAATAACAACGGTGTTGCAAACCACGTTGGGGAATGACGATGGCAACTTACACAAGTTTTTGCAACATCAGCTATGTTGCACAAAATAATTGCAACAAAATCTTTGTTGTGAAAAAAATTTGCGACAAGAACTTTGTTGCAAAAAATATCCTGCAACACAACCGATGTTGCAAAAAACATTCCGCAACACAACATATGTTATAAAAAAATCTACAGGTGTTTCCGCAACACGATCCTTGTTGCAGAAAATATTATATAACAAATTCTGTTAAAAAAATACGGACGTTTTCGTAACATGCTCTCTGTTGCAAAAAAAATATGCAACATAATTTATGTTGCAAAAGACCCGTCAGCCACTTTTTAACACTAGATCTAGTGGCTAGCGCCCCGACCGATCTTTTGAAAAAATTGGCCGGCGGACACGTAGCAGCGCCCATAAGATTTATACTCGTGTATAAGATTTATCTGACTAAACTCATATTGAAATAAGGGTTCTAATATTCATCACATGTGTGAGCGTGGTATCTACATGAAACAGCCCGCACGCCTACATGCAGACAAAATAGGTAACCACCGCATGTACGGGCGTCCACCTTGCGGCCCGCACGTCCAGCATCCCACCTCGCGGCCCACACGTCCAATGGCTTCTCCCTCTCCACAAACTGAAGTGGGTCCCCCACGAGAGAGTCACCACTCGTCCACCCCAAACCTCACTTAACCCCTCTTTCATCTTCCACCTCCCGATCGGCTCCTTCCCCTACCTCCCTCCTCATGTTTCCCAAATTGCCACGACAACCAAAGCGAAACCCTAGCATCGCCTAGCCGAAAAACACGACAACGAATTCCACAAGGTGAGAAACCTCATGGATCCGGACGTTGTCCTCTCCCCTCCCCTTACAAATTTTGTACAAATTTGCCAACAAATCTGACACAAAGCTATGTCATTCAAAATTGCCATGAATGCTGTTCACGATTCATTGGTAGAAGCTGGATGTGCAAAATTGCCATCCTGTTGTCCTAAATTTGATCTGCATCTTAGTTGCCATCAAGTTTGTAGAAGCTGGAAGTTTGGAGTTGCCATCAAGTTGATCTACTTGAAAGTCAGATCAGATGCATTTAGAATCAAAGGGAGGGTGGCGAAAAGAGGTGGGAATGAGGGAGGGGCAAGCGAAAGCAGAGTTTTTCCTCAGGGGATTGGGGGGGGGGGAAATGCCGCCCATCTTTGCTGGTAGTTTCCACCTGGTTATAGAAGTAGTTGTCGCCAAATGACCGAAACTAGAACTTTGCCATGTATTTACAGCGAAAATTGCCGCCAATACTACATGGTAGTTGCCACACGGTTAAAGAAGTAGTATGCAGAAGGATGCATTGTCAAAAAGATGCACAACTACAATATTTTAGTTGTCATGTTATGCTAGGGATGTATGCCATTCATACATAAGGTTGCCATGTCTCTTTTAGTTGAACTAACAAAAGAGTATGGGGAGAGTAATGCATACTCATGCATACCGTGA
The DNA here is from genome assembly GCA_000582825.1 of Hordeum pubiflorum. NCBI lineage: Eukaryota > Viridiplantae > Streptophyta > Magnoliopsida > Poales > Poaceae > Hordeum > Hordeum pubiflorum. Next base: position 396 of record CBMN010299721.1, on the reverse strand, counting down.
TTGATCATTCTACAGGAGTTAAAAAACAAGGGAAGAAGCAAATGGGTCCTGGAGACGGGTCTAATCCTTGGTTTTTCGGACAGCCACAAGCGCCCCCTTGGGATGTGCTAGGGTACAATGAACTCATTTCAGTAGGTCCATTGCTACCACTACTACAACAATACGCACACATGGGTACGATACACGAAGGAAAAAGTTAGATTTGCCAAGTTTGTAGAAATAAAATGGCATACGTTTTATGTTTATGTTGACATGTTTGTAGGGTCTTAGGATACAACCACATCGCCAGGAGTCCCGTGGCAAGTTGTCACGCCCAAGATG